>CM035200.1:14053460-14079333 GCA_020233015.1 Callinectes sapidus | reverse complement strand
CTCTCTCTCTCTCTCTCTCTCTCAAATTAGAAGAAGGGAAACACTATGCTTACCTTCCATACCTAACACCCTCCCTCTCTCTCTCTCTCTGTCTTGCTTTCTCTCTATACATTTCTATCTTCAGTCAATCTCCAGGAGGTGAGCATTCTTAAGTTGTCAATCCTCTTTCTCCCTCCTGCTGCCTCCTTTCCTCCTCCTTGAAGTGTTCCTGGACATGGGCTTAGAACCTGAAATTTGAAGAGGGGAGTGGGGGGTTAGGTTCAGTTAGATTAGATTAGATTAGATTAGGTTAATCCACATGGAATTACTGGCATAACACACACACACACACACACACACACACACACTATTACAAGTTGAACGAGAGCATTTCAACACACAATCAAGAATTTAAAGCATAGAAACACCACCACCACCACCATCACCACTTACTTATCTTGACAATTTCTCTGGAACACTTCAGAGCAGACTGGACACACAAACGTTTGGTGAGAGTTAATGTGTTCCTCCAGCAGGTGCCCAGTGCCTTTCTTCCTTATATACCTCTATCCTTCTTTCCTTCCTTGTCTTCTGAGTCACACCCTGTAGGAAACAGAATATTTATGTATTTATTTTTTTTAGTGGTATGACCTGCAAAAACAAAATGTGTGTATGTGTGTGTGTGTTAGTGTGTATCTCACTCTCTCTGTCTCTGTCTCTGTCTCTCTCTCTATCTATCTCTCCATCTATCTATCTATCTCACTCTTAGTCTCTGTCTCTCTGTCTCTCACCCTGGTAAAGTCCGTCTCGGCAGTCATTTCCACCGAGGTCTGGCTCTTCCCCCCTTCTTGTACTGGAGGGGGCAGTCCAGCAGCACAACACGAGGGTTCTCAATTCTGTGTTTCATCTTGGCGTGGGTGACGTCCTTGTTTATCATGATGCCATACAGGACACAGGTCTCCTCAAGGGCTCCTCCCAGGATCTGTGGGTGCGGGAGGGTGTGGTAACTGTGGTAGGGGCTGTGGTAGAGTGCAGAGAGAAGGAGAGAGAGAGAGAGAGAGAGAGAGAGAGAGAGAGAGAGAGAGAGAGAGAGAGAGAGAGAGAGAGAGAGAGAGAGAGAGAAAAATTATTCTTGCTATTATGGTACAATCCTTATGTGTGGTAGTTGGCAAGCTCACAGATAGGGTAGATCAGATGTTTTGCTAATCTGCACCCCCTATCATCTCCCAGCAGCCCAGCAGTGTTCCTGTCTCTGGGTCAGCTGGTGATGACATTCGCATCACCACTATCCGTGAAGAGATAGTTGAGCTGGAGGAGAGGAGGAAGAGGAGGGATTCCCCGATTTTTAGGGGTATATATGTATCACTGTTGACACTAATGAAGCTGCTGTCACTATAATTAAGGACATTTCTAAATTGCTTTTGAAAGCCAGCCCACCACTCACCAACCTGTATTGTATCAACAGAGAGAAAGGTCTGTACAGAGTCACCATGTCAGATAACAACAATCTGTGCCAACAGCCACTAAATGTCTCTACTAGTGAACTGAGAAAAAGCCCCCAACACCAAGGAGTATATTATATTAACTGGCACCTAACCTTTAAACAATGTAAAGACTTATATGAGAGACGACAACGTCTACGTGCAAATGATCCTGCAAGACAACCAACTGCTCAGCTTCAGTCTCACTCCACATCTCTAGCCCAATCTCAGTCACAGCCTGATCCTACTAATGCCTCTTCTGTCCCTGTTCCAAATGTCCCTTTACGCAGCTAAATGTCGGGTTGTGTAATGTAAATAACTTGTCTAACAAAATAATCTTTGTTAAAAATTTTGTAACTAACAACAATGTACATATTTTGGGAATTACAGAAGCTTGGCTTACCAATGATATTTTTGATGCAACAGTCTCTATTACTAAATACAATCTATTTAGAAATGACAACCCTGGTCAAGCTCACAAACATGGAGTCTGTTTGTATGTCCATGACAGCATTAAATGTCTCCAAGTTGACAATGTCATTCCCAATGTGGGCTCTGTTTATCTTTCTGATTTCAAGGTATATGCTCCTGTTGTCTACAGGCCCCCCTCTTACAATGCTTGGGACAATGATATTTTGATTAATTTTCTTCAAGATTTCTGTTTTGGTAGAGAAACTATTTTGATTGGCGACTTCAATCTTCCTTCCCTCTCTTGGCTCAGTGGTTAACTCTCATGTATCTCCTACTGATAGACTGTTTCCTCTCCTTGAGACTTACACAATGGATTGATGAACCCACTAATATCAGAGCTGGTAATACTCTGGACCTTTTCCTAACATCTGAACCAGGTCCAGTAGTGCAAGGAGGTTGGTTTGCAAGGAGGAGGAACCTGGGGGTGACTGCGGCACTGTGAACAGTGTGTTGGGTGAAGCCAAAATAATATGACTACTATCACATCATTCACACGCTCAATAATGATGATAGTAGCAACACAAGAATAAGACTACATTATATTACGGATTCTAAACACATACAACCACCACTTAACACACGCCTAAAGAAAACACTAACTCCTCCTCCTATAAAGAACTGTTACTACGATGTTTGGACACCATTAAAATAGTGAATGGGAAATTACGCACAGCTGCACTTAATGTCATCCAAAACTGTTGCTTGGGTGATAATTTTTTCCGTGTTTTAAGTCCTATATTACACACCAGAACAATCCTAGTGTGGAAATTAAAAATAAAGTTGTAGTTCATTACATGTTTTTAGTGTTAGGTTAGGCAGTAACCTAATCACAGTAAGTCACAGTAAGACCAGACCTTCTTGTGGGCAAAACCTTACTTTACATCCCATTCCACGAACACAATGCTAAAACAACGCCAGCTCCACTAATAAAGGAGAACAGATCCTGCTACAATGGCAAAGAACTTTTTTTTTACATCTTTGGTGGAGGGACTCATCTCCACTGCCTTCCCCCTCATAGGTCTGCTATGCCTTCCATTGTCATCTCCTCCACTATAGGTACACACCAAGGCTTTAAATCACCTGGAAACACCTGCAAAACACTTCAAATTGCCTTAAATATGCAGGGCAGGAGGGTGGGCAGATTGCCGGGGTAGCTGCAGCTGGGCTCACGGCCACTCACCTGGCCTGAGCAGGTTAGGTCACCAGGTGTGGTGGTGGGGTGGTGTGCAGTGGTGTGTGTAGTAGTACTGTGTTGCCATGGCATGCATCCAGTTGGAACCTCTACATAATATTAGTTTTACTCAATAAAGACATTTAATGATTTTGGTGCACATGAGGTAAACTATTTTTTGGGAAAGTCAACTCAAAGATTGAATGAAGAATAGTGCTATATGTGTATTTGTTATTCAGGAAAGCAAACAATGTAAATCAATAAGTTAATAATTGCATGTATGTATAAATAACAGAACTACTCTAAACGATTGATGATTGAATGACAGACAGATGTCAAATGCAGTTTGGCATTAACAAATGGAAGGTATTCAGTGTAGGTAGACGCAATCCACAAAACAGGTAGACAATAAGCAATGAGCCACTGATAAGCTAGGAATATGAACAAAATTTAGGAGTTACAGTTAGCTCAAATGTTAGTCTGATAAAACAATGCTTTGAGGCTACAAGTAAAGCAAATAGGATACTAGGCTAGACAGATATTTAGGTGTGTTAAAAGCAGCAGTCCCCAAGTTATATCAAAGCCATATTTGGTAGTGGTCAGACCATATTTAGATTATGTGGTACAACTTTGGTGCCCACATAAAAGAAAAGATGTACATCTACTACAATCAGTGGAAAAGAAAATGTCTAAAAGAATATCAGGGTTGAGAAATATTCCATAGGAAGCAAGACTAAAAGCACTGAATTTGCATTCCTTAGACACATAGGAAGAGAGGGGACCTGATAGAAGTATTCAAGTGGTATAGGGGTCACAAGAATGGGGACATAAGCAAGGATCTATGGTCAATTATAAGTACAGAACCAAAAAGTAAGGGGTTCAAGCTGGAGAAATTTAGGTTCAGAAGAGTATATGTGTGTGTGTGCTCATGTTCTCTGCCTGTGCATGTGTGTCCTTTGCGTGTGTGTGTGTGTGTGTGTGTGTGTGTTTCATGTTCTCTACCTGTGTGTGTGTCCACATGTTCTTTGCCTGCACATGGGGTAAACTATTTTAGGGGAAAGTCAACTCAAAGAATGAATGAAGAATGGTGGAGATGAGAGAGAGGGTAGTGTTGGTGATGGGATAAGGTTAGGTAAAGCAAACCAAGAGAGAAAAAGGAGAAAAAGGGAAAGGGAAGGAAAAATAAGAAAAGAGAGGAGATGAAAGATAAAATATATACTTAAGGTATATATCTTTACTGGTACATAAGTTCTAAAGAAACATGTTAATTTTCTACACTAAAGACACACACACACAGCTCACCAGTCTGGTAATGAGGACGAGGGTGGGGGGTGGAGGGTCCTGCAGGGATGAGGCGAGATCCTTCCCCTCCTCCAGCAGTCTGTCCACCACCTTCATCACCGCCGACCTCCTCCTGCAGCAGATAGACACGACACCTCACACTTCACTGCCCAGACACACCACCTCACCACCACCACTGTGTCACTCTGCCGCCGTGTCACCACCACGCACCTGTTAAGGTCAGGGTCCTGGGAGTCCTTAGCGATGAGAGGAGCCATGTCACCTGCCCAGGGTCACCTCAGGAGGGTCACTTCAACGCCCTCACCTCTACATGACACGTGGGGCTGTTGGTTATCATGGTGGGTGGGTGGGCGGCGTGAGATGACAGGAAGGAAGGGTATTTTCTTTTTCCTTCTCTTTCATCACTAACACCACAACAAACAACGGGAATCCTATGTACTTCTTCCCTCACCATCCAGTCACCACTACATACCATCCAGGTCACTATACAGTGCACAGGTTTGGGGGAAATACACCAAAATGTGTGTGTATCTCACTATCACCAACCTCCTCCCCCGCCTCCATGTGCCGTCACTGGTTGCCATGACGACCGGCCCGGCGATCAGCTGAAAGTGAAATGAATGAACGCGAAAGTTAAATCCATCTCGAGTATATTGGTACAAATGCATTATATCTTGACAATAGGAGAGAAAATAATGTATCTCTTCAGAGCAAAGTGGTAATTCATGTTCTTTCTACGCTATGACATCCTTTTGTATCCTTTGTTCTCACTCCTGTTAATAATAGCCACGATTTTAAGCTGGTAGAAAGTGAAAGTGGAAAGCAACAACGCGAAATTTAAATCAATGAGTTGTGAGCGACAACACGCTGCCGGTGTGGCGCCGCCCAACATGTCGTACTGCTTCTTCTCAATAATCCCATTTTGTTTTCTGTTTTATATTTGCATTTCTTTATATCAACAACATAATAATAAAGAATGTTTTGTTATATAAGGCCTTTCCTGATGACTAAAGTAATGAATATAGTGTGAGTACAGATCTTATAGTAGTGTGGTCAGCCCAACATATCGTACAGCATCTCAACAATTTTGTTATATTTTGTTTTGACGTGAATTTTTTGCATAGAGGATGTAATTCACGTTTCTTTTTATCTGTGAGCCCTTTCCTTATGACCGCATCAATGAGTATATACAATGAATGTCTGAGGAAGCAGTACGATATGTTGGGCGACCACGACGCTGCCGGCAAGCAGCAGCAGCAGCAGCAGCAGCCCAACATGTCGTACATCTCCCCAATAATTACTTCTGATTTTATTTCACATTTGTTTGAACACACATTTCTGTCTATGAAAGGAATTGATTATGTTTTATTATAACTGAGTCCTTTCCTGAGGCGTGAGTGAGGCATTGAGAACAGCAGAGAATGAATGATACCTCAGTACTATCTAAACGCTGCCAGGAGGAGGCACGATGGCCAGCAGCAGCAGCAGCAGCCAGCAGCAGCTGCGGCCCAACATGTACAGCTCCTCATGCTGTTTTATATTATTATCAGATCACATCCCTCATATCTCTATTTTTCACCTTTTCTTTATCGCAGATGCAAAGATTTTCAAGGTAGAAGGGAAATATAAAAATGCTTCTTTATAACATTCACTTAATTGGGGAACTTTGATGGAAATCAGATAAAAAGATTGGAATGGGGAAAAAAAAAAAACTAATGTTGGAAGAATGAGAGATAATGACAAGCAGAAATTTGAGCAGTAGGAATCCGGCTAAAAATTTTGAAGACTTATATCATTATGGTCAGTGATGATGTTGTGAAATCCGAACTGTTAGTAAAGAAATGAATGAATGAAGAGAATTAATGGAGGCGGCGGAGATGTGGTTCACCAGAAGATTACTATTATTATTATTACTATTATGAAGATGCCGTGGGTGGAAAGAACAAAATTAATGAGGAAGTGTTGCAGATGACTGGCTGGCATGACGAGGGAGCTGATGATGACGATGACCGCAGTGAAAAGCAGATGACATGGGTATCTACATATGTGTATTGTTGGGGGGAGGGGGGGATGGCACTGTGGCACTGTCTCTTGATGGAGGGGAAGTGAGAGGCAGACACAGGATGGAGATAATAATGTATTGATGGAATGAAAGAGATGGGGGGGGGGAGGGGGGGGAAGTCTTCAAGTTGAATAAATGAATAAATGATAAAATGTTATAGTTTTGAAAATAGCAATAAATAAATAAATCCATAAACTAACTAATCACACTTCTATCTCAGGGTGGCACTCGTCTGTCAGATTTTGACACTCCTTATGATTATTTATTCATTTATTTATTATAATAATTTTTAAATGGGCGTGAAGCCGTTGGGCGGGTCATGTCGTTCCTTTAGGATATTTAATATAATATATATATTTTTAAAATCATGGGCGTGGTGTGGCTGTGGGCGTGCTGGTGGGTGTGTATTGAAATAAGCAACAGATATACATATATAAATAAATTAATATATAAATAAATAAATGATAAAATGTTATGGTTTTGAAAATAGCAATAAATAAATAAATTAATAAATAAATTAATTAATTAATCATATTTCTATCTCAGGGTGGCACTCGTCTATCAAATTTTGACACTCTTGATGATTTCATTTTCATTAATTAATTCATTTATTATAATTATTTTCAAATGGGCGCATCACGTCGTTCCTTTAGGATATTCAATAGAATAATTTTTTTTAAATCATGGGCGTGATGTGGCTGTGGGCGTGTATTGAAACTGGCAATAAATATACATAGAGAAATGAATGAATAAATAAAGAAATAAATGATAGAATGTTATAGTTTTGAAAATACCCGCCGTTGGGCGGGTCATGTCGTTCCTTTAGGTCCAAAGGAACGATATGACCCGCCCAACGGCTCCACGCCCATTTAAAAATAATTATAACAAATAAATGAATTAAAGGATGAAAATCATCAGGAGTGCCAAAATCTGATAGACGAGTGCCACCCTGAGATAGAGATATGATTAAAAAAATTATTCTATTGAATATCCTAAAGGAACGACGTGATGCGCCCATTTGAAAATAATTATAATAAATGAATTAATTAATGAAAATGAAATCATCGAGTGTCAAAATTTCATAGACGAGTGCCACCCTGAGATAGAAATATGATTAATGAAACAAAAAGTACATTTTTATCACAAAAATTTCCAATATATATGATGAAAAAATGGAAAACAAAATACAATTTCCTTCACGAAATATAACTTCCTGTATAATTTGGTAATTTATCTACGGAGTATTAATTAATCACAAACTTTTTGCTAACTCTCTCTCTCATTGTCCTTACCATCCAGTAACTGTTTCTAATATTATTATGACATCTACTCTACTGTATCTTTATATTCTGATATGGAAACTATTTCACATACACAGCTTGTGATTCCTGACTTTTATCACCCTTATATAAGATGATTTACTGCATGTTTACCGTGTGTGTTGTGCTGTTCTATTGTTTTATTGGCTCTCTCCATATCTAGCATTGTGAAGTGATTTTTCCAGGTATGTTCTGGTATATACATCATGTGTGTGTGTGTGTGTGTGTGTGTGTGTGTGTGTGTGTGTGTGTGTGTGTGTGATGCTCTTCCTTCAAGTGGAACCAGTTGGAAATGGAATATTTCATGCCATTTGGGGAAATAAATCACTACCATACTCTATATACTCTAATGTAACCTAACTTCTAATCTAAATCTAACCTAACATAGAATGTTACCACCAAGTTAGCTTGAGTATTTAAGTTCCCAAAGAAGGATATCAATACAAGACAATATTATAAAATGGTTCATGTATTATTAGACCTGACAAGGAAAACTGCGGAATAATATAAAAATCACATGGGACATAGGTACTTCTTACAGTGTATGAGACCAACACTCATCCTCACACCTGATCTATATGTATATATTTATATATTTATATATATGTACACATTCATAAACACTTGAAAACAACAATGAATAGGTGTTGTGTTAAATACTGTAAATCATTTTGGTATGGAACTACAAGTAAATGTTACATGACATACAATCTCTTGGTCTATTGCTCATGATGACAGAATGAACCCTTACCTTGGACACCTACAAACACAAAAGCTCCACTTGAGAGGTCTACAGGTTCCTGCAATGACCCACTATTCACATCACTTGAGAATTTGCTCCTGTAAAAAATCTAAAAACAATATCAAACACTAGGTATCTACATAAATAGTTAACATAATGAGCAATTGTATTCATATGGCATTTAGAAAGTGACAAATCCAGAATTGACAGTGAATGGGGGAGGCAACCAGCTAGGGGAGGACGAGAGTCTAGCAGCGGCACTGGCCTTGGTGCAACCCAAATGCCTCCCATCTGAAAACTTACTTCCTAACCTTGGAAAATACAAAGTCTTGACAATAAGGAGTATCAACACATTTCTACCTAAATATGTATTTCAAACACACACACATTTTATTAAAACCAAAGGAAGTAATTTGGGGGGGACAAAATCATCAATCATTTAACCAAGATTCCTTGAAGACTCTAATCAACAAATGAACATTCATGTTCATTATTCCAAAATATGCTAAAGTTTACACAAAGAGTTTAAAATTATACATCCACACCTCTAACACTGGAATCCGTATTATTGCAAAATTCCATCTTATTTATATCAAATGTCTTTACTAGTCTATGTGCCATTTTCCAGCTTCAAACATGAACACCTTGCAACTGAAACAAAATGGTGAGCCAGGCAGTATCCTCATGCTGATCCACACCTTCTCCAGAGGGAAAGGGGCCTGGAATCTCTCCTCCAGGTGACATGTTCAACTTATAGAGTATTTTCAGGATCCCATCAGGACCACAAAATCTGTAAAACTGCCTTAGAGGAAAACAATAAGAGACAACTACAGAAGCCTTTCAAATATGTAAAATGTCAATTTGCAAATCTCACTACTGGTTAAGTTATTTTGCACAGATCTCTTTCAGTTTGGAACACATACAGAGATCTATAGCCCAGAGCTACACAGCTGAGGACTTTGAATGAGCAAAACATCTTTTGGCTGGCAGAGCCACATATCCAAGATTAGTGATAAACTATTGTAGTCTATGGTAATTACTGTCATTAGGTGTTTTCAAAAACTACCTGGAGGGTTTTACTCTGTGCCTAATATACAAAGATTATCAAACATTACTTACTGAACTCAATATATAACATTTAGTCAGTACCAAACAGTATTTGACACTTATGATCATGGTAACAAGAGTTGCTGAATACAGACGCTAAAAGCAATTGTGACAAGACCATCAGTGGCAACACAGTGAGACAAGATGTAGGTCACACTCTGCTTTTGCAAGAAGCTGAGCTCTCCTGGGATAACTAACAAACAACTGTTGATTTTATCACAATTATTATCCAGAACATCTGAATAAGCACATTTCTGCATCAACATGTGACTGAGTCTCTGTAGAACACACAGTACAAGAGACGCCAGAATTTAATGAAACATTTTTTTATCACTGAAATGACACTGCATGGAGACCCAAATAGTGGGTATATAGTTTTATTTTGATAACTACCAATGTAACAAATGAACCACGTTAAAGTGTGTTCTGCATCCCCATTGTGTGCGGACACCCAGGACAGCCTAGCTCAAACCTACACATGTGTTATGAAGAAAAGGCTGAAGACCACATGTACAGAGCCAGGTATTGGGCAACTAACATCAAGTAGCTTTTTCTTCCAGTGAACATGAAATTAAAGCATTAGTTTGCTCAAACATGGCAAAATCACAAAATCTATTACATTTTTTCATAGTCCTATTGCTTATTAGCAGTAGCCTATCACTGTATTGGATGTTTGCCAAACCCAATTATGTATCTACCTCCTAAAACCAGCTATTTTCAGAAATACATTTCTATGTGCAGCTGTAGATTAAGCTTTGAAAATCTACAAACATTCAACAAATACACAGATATTGGCAGTCTGAATACAATTCTTTTCACGGCATATCAACAGGTATGAAACTGACAGGTGATAAGTCAAAATATTTATTGTGTGTGTGTGTGTGTGTGTGTGTGTGTGTGTGTGTGTGTGTGTGTGTGTGTGTGTGTGTGTGTGTGTGTGTGTGTGTGAAAAGCCTATTAAAATTTTCTTGGTCATACTGGTGATTAATACACTGATACACTGTGCTGCATTCAAGAAGGAAATGTTTCAGTAATTTGGATAAAGGGTTAACCTTTTTCTGATCTCTGGGGGAGGGAGAGACCCAGTTAAGTAATCAAAACAATAATTAAATCACAGGAAAATAAACCAGAAAAGTATATGCAGAGTGTGTGTGTGTGTGTGTGTGTGTGTGTGTGTGTGTGTGTGTGTGTGTGTGTGTGTGTGTGTGTACATTGGACAACAAATGTCACCAGAAATTGCGTGTTGTGAACAATAAATACTTCTAACAGTCTGTTGCTTTTCTTGACAAAAAGTTAGAAAGAAATCCTGGTGGTGGTATTATGAAATGGAATGTTCTGTTGAACACTCAGAACACTGGACTATTGATACACGTTAGCCTGACTAAGGAAAGGAAACTTCGGCCTAATATATATATATATGTATATATATAAAAGCTATAAAGGAGATTCTCCAAAGTATTTTGTGTGATGCCTTCTGGGGGAGGGTTGCTGGGTTGGGGAGGAACACAAGGTCTGGTGTCATGGCCACCCATCAGAACACTTGGGGGCACTGTAGACTCTGTCCTGAGATCCTCTACGCCTCACTGTAAAACAAGATAGGAATTTATGCTCATTAGATGTTATGTCAACCAGGAGTGTAGTACTCTTTGCATCATTTATCTTCAGGAAACTAACTCTTCTTTGCTTTGAAAATCAATTCCAAGAGATCTTTTTGTTTCATTAATAAAAGATACTCAACAAGTGTTTTACATTGAAAATTAATTACATTGACAAAATCCTACAGCATAGAATAGATTAGCAGAACATGTTCATAATCCAAGGCTATCTCACCCCATAAACACTACTTCAAGTGACTAATAAACACAGCGGCCTCAAATATATACTGATCTAACTAAATATCACTACAATACATACTTAATAAACAGCATATTCTATTGCTAAGCCTTGGTTCATGACTCCTCAAAAATAGTCCATCATTACAAGCTGCAGGCAGATCAACACACTAACAGATGGGATCAAGAGGCACTAGACTTGCCACATCAGTTCCTCTCAACTAGTGTAAGACCTGCTCATGGGAAACTACACGACTAGCAGCAAATGTTTTTAAGGGGAAACTCTTGGCACAACAACAAGTTTGAGTTAGTTACCTGTCAAGCATCAGTCGGTTTGTGCGGTCACTAATTGGAGTCGGTCTTGCTCTGATGGTCACAAACAAGTCATGAGTCAGTTCAGAACCAAAAGAGGGTTACAAGGTATAACAGTGGCATCATCAAATTTGCTAACAGTCAGTGGTCAATAGAGAGTAAGTATGCTTCCCACATGACTAGTCACATACATTCAGAAAAGCTATTGAGAGTAATGTGATATAAAATCAAAAAGCAATCTCATCTATGGAGGCATGCAAAGATTACAAGCAAGCCAAACTTATCATTAAAAGCCAAATATTGAAGTAATTTGTGTTTTCTCATCACTTAGACAATAATAAAGCCATCATACAGTTTACAGAGGTCAGTGATAAATGTAACCTTGGCTGGATAAATATCATTACAAGACATCTACACAGCAGCCATGAGCCAAATTCTGGGAGAGCTACAGAGTGTGAGGAAGTGAGAGCACAGGAAGTGTCGTACGGTGCAGACAGCCAGCCAACACCTGGCCACTATGCATCATATTCATCCCGAGAGTAGGCCGGTGAGATCTTCCAGCCGCCAAGATTGATGGTGCGCTGTTGTGGGTTCCAAGGGGCAGGGCCATGGATGAAGTTTGTAGGACCTTGAGGCCCAGGTGGGGGGTTGCCTGGAGGGGGTGGGTGAACCTGCATCCCCCCGGCAGCGGGCCCAGGCCCCGGGGGAGGTCCCCCATAGTACTGCGGCCTGCAACATCCAACACATCCAGCCCACCTCAACAACTTGCAAGCCATGAAGCAACCCAGATTTTGATCTCCAACCCAAATTCTACAAGTGAATTGAAGCTACACAGGAATCAGCTTGAACTTGTGTGTGTGTCTGTCACAACCATCAACATAATTGCTGCAATGTCCAATTTGATTCTCATTTTGTCCCATTCCAAGATGCTTTACTAATAATATGGTTGATTTTGTCACTGATGCAACAGAACAGTACTGAGATGCCTGCAGGACTCTCCCCAGCAACCTCAACACATTCTCTGTTGGCTTTTTTCTTTTATTTTCAACTGATTCCTGTGGGAAAGCAGTGTTGAACCAAGCAAAAAATTTCACTTGAAATATTAGTTATTGTGCATGATAACCTTAGGAGCTTTCTTTAGGCTGTTAGTCTAGTTTTCTAAAATGTTAAATAAGCACTTATCTTTTATATAAAAATCACATGATTCTAAAAAGCAGTAATGGTTAGTATTACACACTCTTTGCTAACTACTACAAGATTTGCAAGAATCAGAAAAACACAGAAATAGATCTTAAAGTCAAGAAATAAGCTGTGAAAAAGTGTGAATAAAACTGATCATCACATACCACAGTGAACCAAATGTTGTGTGCATAAAATAATATCAGCACAAATTTCACTGAATCACAATCACCACAATAGGTCAGTGACAAAAGATGTCAAACTGTCAAAGTCAAATTGAGGATGAACAACACAGACACAGGTGTAGGGAGGAGCCAGCCAGTCAGACACGCTACAGACCCACCACTCTGCACACCATCATACCCTCTTGCAAGGAAGTCGTACAGAGACAAGTAACATGCTGCCCTTATCTATCCTCAGAAAACACCAAGTATCCATAACTCATCTAATTATAACCTTCCACTCCACAATTTCTTATTATATAAACAAAATTAAATATACAGTATAACAGCCACTGATTTTAAATTCTTAGTGCTAGATTTGGTTTTAACTATTCATTCTACCTTCTAGAAGCTGTCTTATGAAATATTTTCCCTTCATTTGTAGTTTGCTAAGTAAACTTGTCACACACATACATGTACACACACACACACACACACGCTCGTGCCGACCGGATGTGCTTGTGAAGGACTGTTTACAGCTTCAACCCACTGGGGCCCTTACTGCTGGAGGAGCCTAGTAATGTATGTACAGAGGGGAGAGGGGGGCTATTTGTAGTTGTCCTGTCTCCAAAAAGTGATATAGTGAGGAAAAACAAGATAACATTATTATGGATAGAGAAGAGTCAACTCCGACCTGGAGTACAACCTACGTCAACAAACCCGCGGGAACTTACGTTTTGGAAACGCCACTTGGGCTCAAAAGATTAGCTGGCTCAAATGACACTGGTGAATTCTCAGGTTTTCAGAGCGATAGCAGGGGAACAATGAGGAGGCTAGTCAATGTAGAAAGAGAAGTAAGACTTATGAAGGAACTCCTAGATGGTGTGATGATGAAATATGAGTTGCTCATGAGTGAAAACAAAGAAATGAAAAACAGGATTCTAAAGTACGACCATATAATAGAAACAAATAAGGAGATGAAAAAGGAATTGGTAAACATAAGAAAAGAAAACGAAGACCTGAAGGAAAAATGCGTAAGTTATGAAGCACAACTAGAAGACCTCAAAGGAAAAGTGATGGATGACTCAGAAAAAATTGACCAAGTGTGTAGTGAATCAAAGCTAACTGAATTGAAAAATGTATGGAAGAAAGAAAGGGAAGAAGAAAAGGTCAGCTTCGCAGAAACAATAAACAAACAAATACAAGACAATACTAAGGACACAGTCATTCAGATTATTAAGAAGGAAAATCTTGTAAGGGATACAGTGGACAGAAAAAAATGCTTTGTAATTTACGGACTACAAGAAAAGAAAAATCCCAACAAATACGGAAGAGAGAGAGAGGAGAGAGAACTAGTAAAAAAAAGTCATAGGACAGGTGCAGGATCACACACAAAGCCTGGAGCAGGAGGTCGAGGAAACACACAGGATTGGAAAATACAACAAAGGAAACACAAGACCACTCAAAGTGAGGATGAGGTCCCAACTGGCTGTGGAGGAAATTACAACAAGAGCAAATAGACTGGCTCAAACAGAAGAATATAAGGACATCTGGATAAAAAGAGACATGAATTTGGAAGAAAGACAGAAGGAAAGAGAATTAAGACAAGAGGCTAAGGAAAAACACTTAAGGAGGACAGAGACCGAGAAGAAGACTTTTTACTGGAGGGTGCTAGACATGAGGCTAAGGAGGTGGTTTACCCGGGAGAAGGAAGAGGAAGCAGGGGAACAACAACAGCAGAAGCAGGAGGTAAAAGTGATGGAGAGACCAACAAATTAAAAGTAGCTTATACAAATGTGGATGGTTTGCTAAGCAGTATATTAGAGATAAAGGACTATTTAAGCAGCGAAAAACCAGATGTGTTCTGCATGACGGAAACAAAATTGAAGGAAGAGATTAACGTAAATTTCCAGCAAAAGGGATTTAAGCTTTGGAGGAGAGATAGAAAGGGAAAAGGAGAAGGAGGTGTATTAATAATGGTGAAAGAAGACAGAGCTGTAGAGGGAGTGCAATATGGGGATGGCATGGCAGAAATCATCAGTATAATAATTCAAAATAATGAAAGAGATAGAAGAAAAATTATAGTAGCCTATGTGCCACCAAGAACAAATACGTGGAAACTAGAAGAGTATAAAACAATGCAAAAGGAGGTGTTAGAATGCCTGATATGATGAGGAATGACAGAAAAGTACTACTAATGGGTGATTTCAACTGTAGAGGTGTGAACTGGAAAGAAATGGAAGGGAGTGAAACCGAAGGATCATGGAGTGAAGAAATGCTAAAATTAGCCAAGGAGAACACACTGGACCAGTGGGTGAAGGGTTTCACTAGACTCAGAGGAGAGGATGAACCATCAATGTTAGATCTGGTGTTCACAAAAAATCCAGAACTCCAACCCATCATAAAGAATCTAAGCCCAATGGGAAAAAAGTGACCATGTATTGATGGAAGTAGAATTACTAGAAGGGACATTGGCAAGAAGGGGAGATGATTATAAAAGTGGAAGATTAAATTATGCGAGGGCAAACTTTAAAGGCTTAAGGGAATTTTTTGAAAGGACAGATTGGAGAGCAATCATGAACGGCAAAACAGTACAGGAGAAGTACGAAATATTCCTGAAGAGGTATCGAGAAGGTGTCGAAAGATATGTACCAAAATACAAACTAAGGGATAGCAAACACACTTGGTATAATGCTAGATGTGCAGAAGCAAAGCAAGCAAAGGACAGAACTTGGAGGAAACTGAAGAAGCAGAGGAATGAAATTAATAGAGAGAGATACAATGAAGCAAGGAATGAGTATGTCGGGATAAGAAGAGAGGAAGAAATAGCTTTTGAAAAGGATATAGTAAAGAAATGTGGAGATGTACCCAAACTCTTCTATAGATATGTAAATGGAAAAATGAAATGTAAAGAAACCATAGACAAGATAATAAAAGGAGGAAAAACATACCAGACAGCAGAAGAGCTCAGTGAAATTATGAATGAGAGCTTCAAGTCAGTATTCACAGTAGAGGAGCAATTTATAGAACCAAACATGACAGAGGCAGAGGGGGGGTCTCAAGGAGGTTGTGGTGCAGAAGCAAGATGTTGGCAGATTGTTAGAAAATCTAGATGTAAGAAAAGCAATGGGACCAGATGGAGTGTCAGGCTGGACACTAAAAGAATGCAAAGAGCAATTAGTACAGCCAATTTGGGAAGTGATCACAAGCTCAATAAAGGAAGGGAGGGTGCCAAAAGAGTGGAAGAGGGCCAACATTGTGCCTATATACAAAGGAGGAAAGAAGACTGACCTGCTGAATTATAGACCTGTCTCACTAACAAGTGTGGTCAGCAAAATATGCGAGATACTAATTAAAGAGAAGTGGGTGAGATACCTGGAGGACAACAAAGTTATATCCAATAGGCAATTTGGGTTTAGGCAAGGGAAATCATGTGTCACAAACCTGCTAAGTTTCTATACGCAAGTAATTGAAGGAATTGAAGACAGAGATGGGTGGGTAGATGTTGTCTACCTAGATATAAAAAAACATTCGATACAGTTCCGCATGAGAGACTTATGGAAACTAAAACACATAGGTGGACTACGAGGGAAATTATTAGAATGGATGCAAGATTATTTGAAAGATAGAGAAATGAGAACGATGATCAGGGAGGAAACCTCAAGATGGAGGAATGTAACAAGTGGAGTACTGCAGGGGTCAGTCCTACCACCCATCATGTTCCAAATATATGTAAATGATATGTAGTGTGGCGTGACCAGCTACATGAATATGTTTGCGGATAATGCCAAATTAATAAGAGTTATTAAAAACACTGTTGACTGCCAGGAGGAGCTACAGGGGGACATAGATAAGATCAATGAATGGAGTAAGACATGGAAACTGGCTTTCAATGTAAAGAAATGTCATGTGATGGAGATAGGCAAGAGCAAGAGAAGGCCAAAATGGAACTACAAAATAGGACAGGAGGAGATACCTAAGACAAAAGAAGAAAAAGACCTAGGGGTGGTGATACAAGATACATTGAACCCAGAGCAGCACATAAATAAACTATTTGGATCAACATATAAAATGTTAGCCAATATTAGGGTGGCTTTCCATTACATGGACAAGGACATGATGAAAAGAATACTAACCAGCATGATATGTCCAAGATTAGAATATGCAGCAGTAGTGTGGTCACCACATGCAAAAAAGGATATAAGGAAAATAGAAAGGATCCAAAGAGTAGCCACGAAAATGGTACCAGAACTAAGCGAGCTGACATATGAGAAGAGATTAAGAGAAATGGGACTGCTAACTCTACAGGACAGAAGAGAGAGAGGTGATCTAATAACTCGGTATAAGATAGTAAATGGTATTGAAAAACTAGACGAGCAAAACCTGGAGATTGAAGAAGAAACTAGACAAATGAGAGGACACTCAAGGAAAATCAGAAAAAGTCGGTGTCTAAAGGACACGAAAAAGTAGTTTTCCACATAGAATTGTGGACACCTGGAATGGATTGAAAGAAGAGGTTGTTACAGTAACCAATATCCATAAGTTCAAGGAAATGTTAGATATATGGAGATATGGAGACAGGACACTATGAGCCCCGCTCGAACCCTGTATAATACAACTAGGTAAATACACACACACACACACACACACGCACACACACACACACACACACACACACACACACACACACACACACACGCACACACACACACACACACGCAGACACACACAAACACACACACACTATTAAAATGGTCATTCTTATGATTTAGAAAAAAAAAGAGAGAAAAAAAGAATTTGATAAACTAATGGTGTAGGAGGGAACAAAGTGTACATTTAGTCTAGAGTCCTGCACTAACAATAAGACGACTAACACACAACTGTGCACATCAAGTGTCAATATCCATCAGTGATTCTCATAAGATAACTTTTTTTTGTCTTATCAATACAAGTCGTGAGGATACTTACCCTGGACTGTATAAAGTTAGTACACATTAAGACAATATTTTTTTTTACAAAATGTCCAATGACTATTATGTGTTTAAAAGTTGCACCTGAGGATACAAGACTTGAGATACACATGAGTAGGCAGCCAAGACAACCTGACCTCTTACCACTGCAATTCAAACGTAACACTGCCCTGCTGCTGAAAATTTTGCCACCTAAATGTCACCTATTCTTATGCACCAATTAGTGACTAAAAGGGATAAATTTTATTTGTGTATAACCAGTAAGTAGCATTGTATACAACATACACTTGGAAAATGCTGTAATTATATCTAAACTTCATTACTAAATATAATTGAACTTTGGGAGAGATCAACAAGAAGGATATTAGTGAACAATGTAGTAATACATGGATGCTAAAACTGACACTGTTACATAAGGTTTTTCCATTGATGCACCTTAGTAAACTTGATAGTAAAGTTTATCTTCACTTATTTGTGTTATAGCTTACAAAACTGGCAAATCATTAGTGATAGAAATTATTTGCCTCTCCATTATGTACAAAGTCAGTGAATGTCTGGAAAAAATGTCAGGAGTTATGGTAGCCAAGACTTTACCTTGCAGGGATGATGTCAAATTTGTGAATAGAAAACTCACCTGGATCATATAAAGTCTGTACATGTCTAACTTTGTCTGCTTGTTAATACATTATCAAAGGCTTGTGTATTGCTAGTATTTCCTTACACATGCACACACACACACACACACACACACACACACACACACACACACACACACACACACACACACACACAAACAAGCCCATATTCATTCACATATATACACATGTGCAGGTTCACCTTCTGGTTTGTCCACATAAACACACATAAACACACACACACACACACACACACACACACACACACGCACACACACACACACACACACACACACTTATGCACATGCTTAGTTCCTGCATAGTAAAAAATTATGTGATGCAATGTTCATTACAGAAGTTATACCAAACAGTAAACAGTCAAAGGAATATCATCTAGCTGTGTTGATGTTGTAACGACCAGACCTTAGTGTTTCCTGCACTGCACAGAGACAAGCTGGTGGGGAAGACCCTCTGTGGCACCCTTAAGTGCCTAACATGTCCCTCAATGCACTGAGCAGTCAGGGATACCAATGTACAACTGAACCTTTAATTGTAGATCTCTCCGGACTGTTCAACTTACATCAATTGGTCTGCTACTTACAAGGGAAGAGTTTTGGGACAATCCTCTTTCTGAATAGTATGCATCATTACAATTATTCTAACTGACAAGGTTTGTTTGCTTTTCTTGCACATTACAACCTTAAAGTCCCATCAAGTACTTGCAGTTTCATTTGCCTTGGTATTACCATGAATGTTTTCTTTTTTTAAGAATAAAAACTTGGTTTAAACCTTGAGAGACTTCTGCCAAAAGACCAATGGAGAAGAAACATCAAGATAATTGTGTATAATTTTTTCCCTTTTCCTTTTGATCTCCTTATTCTTTATTTCTATTTCATCCACTCTCTCAACAAGTTAGAACTCAATATAATTGATAATAGAAAAATTAAAACAAGAAAAACAATCTGGATTTACTTTTAAAATAGTTATTTACCTGCAAAACAATTATCAAAAGAAAAACAATTGCATTCAGTCACACATCCTTCAAGAGCAACATGAAGGTGAATTGTCAAACACTATTGTAATATATATGTATATCAAATTCAGCAACATACAGCAATATTTTTCAATTTCTTTTTGCTAAAACAATGTCTGGACTTTTAAGATTGCCATGTACTAATTTTGGTGAGGAAATTTACAGAAGTGCCATACAATGGGGGCATCAAAGACTGAATATTATTTAAACATTTGACTGAAAACACTAATCTAAGCAATATTATATCAACAGGATTCATAATACTTTTCTAAATTTGAATAGATTCTACATGAGTGGTTTGATGCCCCCAACACCACCACTTTAAGGCAGCACCATCACCAGGGTGTTAAACTTTGTGCCAGGAGGAAAATCAAGATTTTGCTCAAGTAGAGGACAGCTGCCGGAAGTGGGGATTGTTTGTGGAAGAGCATTAAAACTATCAAAAATTATAAGCAGCCAAAAAAAAAATCAACAAATAACCTTGCAATTCCATGACCACGTCCAATTACACATTCTAAAAGACAAACATCAACTACCAGAGACAGCCAGACAGACAGACACAGACAGACAGACTGACAGCCACACAAGTTGAGCAGCGCAACATCTACTTACCCAGGCCCGGGGTAATAATATGGAGGCGGTCTCTCGTACTCTGGGGAGAGGCTGGGCTGACTGGTGTAGCGTGGGGGCCCGCCACTGGGAGGGTAGTCTGCCCAGCTGTGTGCACACACGGATAGGCAAACTGACACAACCATACTACACTCAACTACTACTACTGCTGCTGCTGCTGCTGCTGCTGCTGCTGCTGCATTAGTTACACCTTGTTCTTTGCTCTTCCTGAACTAAAATGTTTTAACAATACTGGTCAATAAAAACCATGAGTTACAATATCTTGAGCTAGAAGAAAAAGAAAATTGTTGCTTCTACATATCATGGAGAGGAATGTGCTCTAAAGTTAAAATGACTAAATATTATTTCATCTTGTGGGTAACTGAATAGACTAAGTGTACAGTGTCATGTGCTGACACAGAAGTAAGGTTACTGTGCTTGAGTATATTAGCACTATGTTAGTAAACCATTCCCTCCATAACATTCACTTCATTAAATTTACCATAAGCATTAGAGGCAATGTTAAATTTATCAATTATGAAAAGCATTTTTAATATACATCAACAACAGTGTGTAGTGTTATGATATCTTTAGATCTTAACTTCATTAATAAAATTGTAAATATGTCAACACC
The DNA here is from genome assembly GCA_020233015.1 of Callinectes sapidus. Classification (NCBI taxonomy): domain Eukaryota; kingdom Metazoa; phylum Arthropoda; class Malacostraca; order Decapoda; family Portunidae; genus Callinectes; species Callinectes sapidus. Next base: position 14,058,334 of record CM035200.1, on the reverse strand, counting down.
TTGAAATCAAGACATCAATAAATCACTTAGTACTTGCATCTGCTAGCTTTAGGGCCCAAAGATATCCGTTTTCTCTACAGACCATTGCTATTCATAATTGTTCTAGTGAAGTGCTTCTCATAATAGATGCCAGAACAAGGTGTAACTATGATAGTCAACTTAAGATCCCACAGTCATCATTTCTGTGTCCTCCAATGTACAGTTAGTGGGTGAGTTAGTGAGCTATTCATCATCATGTTCCTTATCATTCAACACCAGCTTGCTTGTCCAAAAAATAAAAATAAAGTAACTTAAATCCATATTCAAGAGACATACTCAAGCCCAGTAATACTTCTAAGAGTCTTGCTACCAAACATTCTGAGAGAAATGTTTACGGCTACATGCTCATGCTAGAATTTGGTCTTTTATTGCATTTAAGTATGTGGATGTACTTTTTTGTGGCTTACTTCATAGTGAACAGAGTGACAGATTGTTATGAGATTATATGGTTCAATACATCTAGTGAATATGGCTTTGGGGCACAACATACAAACTTTTTGGTGTCACCTTTGCTGAGTCACTTAGTGAGTCACTTTACTGTGTTACCAAGAACACTTCACCACCACCTACACCATGTCTTGAAGCAACATTTACATCCATACACTGAAGAACTTGGGTTTCATCTTCATAATGTCCCATCACAATATATGCTTAGTACTAAAAGTGTAGCCTTATGGAAAAACTGTAGCCAAAATAAGTGCAAAGCCTGAGCCATAATTTAAGAAAAGAAAGAGAATATGCCTGGGTGGGATTAAATGAAGACAGGCAATTCTCACCTTCAGCCAACAATCATTGGCACATCTTAGAAAATGCATGGCGGGAAAAGGTGTTGCAAAATCATACCCTTTACCATACTAGCAGCCTCCACCAGAGTCCCATTTTTTAAACATGACACTTATTTCCAGCTCAGGCACTTGTGTTGATGAAGGCCACTGATGGCAACACAGTTCATATTTAAGAATGAGGAGTGGGAGCACTTACTCAGTGGTGTTGATGTATTCATTACGGGGCGGCGAGGCTCGTGATCCGCTGTACGGCTGGTCTGCAGTATAGCTGCTGCTCACATAACCTTCGTGTTCACGGGAACGCCTCCTCTGCTTCTTGTCATATGCACTGCTTTAGAGTGAAGAGTCAATTAGCAACACTCATACAAATGTTTGGCCATTTTTAATGAGAAATTTCATCAGTAAAAGTCATCTACTTATATATCATTCTTAAGTATACATCTTAGAGATATATGTAAATACCATTGACAATAAAAGTTAGTAAATCACAGTAAGACAGTAACTCTGGGTGGTTCTCAGCAGCTACATTGTTTCACTTCCTTACACCAATGTGTGCCAGAATTTGTGATCAAGTGAATAGCAACCAGGATACAATAAAGCATCTAGGTTAGAATCTATTACTAAGCTGAAACTAAAACATGGATCATTAGGAATATAATAGTGTTTATACAAGCATGTTTTAGTAGTGTAGCTTTTGTTAGGTTAGTATGTTTTGTCTCCAAGCAGCATATGCAACACTTAAAGAATGCCAGTGCCAGGAAGGAATGCAGAGGAAGGTGCCAGGTGGAGGGAGTTTGAGAGGGTGCCAGGTGGGGACAGACACACAGCTACTTGGGGCAGCAAGACCCACTACAGCAACACAAGCACCAACAAACACCAGGAGCCAGTAATCACCTGACGAGTACGACACGCCTTTCCATCGCCTTACTTTATATCAAAGAGAAAAAAATAAACTCCATTACAAAAGACAAAAGCACATTCACTTGAACATCATAAATTATTAAAAGCATGAATAACAACTCTGAAGTATGAAACTTACAGTATGGTCATTCTAATAGAAACTTTAAAGTGCAACACATTTGTGAAAGTGTGTATTATTTTATATCATCTAGGTTAATCCCTAAGGTTTTCCTTTCTATAACATGACACTCAGCCTATCTACCTACACATGTTCATGACAACTGTACTGAAGCACAAGCTGACCCTTAAGCCGTTGCCCTCTTTATTTGATAAACCACCCTCAGTATCTAGAGAGGGTGTCACAATCAATGGAAAGCAATGAGGAATTACTTCCACTTATCAGGTAGAATTCAGAAAGAAATCAAGTAAAACAGAAAAATACTGATTTCACCGCTAGCATCCATAAAATTATATGAATATATACAGATACCTCTTTTTTTACACGCGTTTGTTTTACGTGTTTTTAATTTACATGAGGTCTAAAATCCCCTAAATTTTTAATATACATTTTCTTCACTTATAAGCGATATTTCATTGAGTGGCCAACAGATGTGTCATGTGAGTTTCTTTGCACCATCCAAACTACAACAGCTATACATACATACACATGTGTACAATATATATATATATATATATATATATATATATATATATATATATATATATATATATATATATATATATATATATATATATACCTCTTTCTTATGTGTGTTTGTTTTCCGTGTTTTTTTTAAATAACGTGAGTTCCAAAATACGTAAAAAATTAAATCTAAGTTTCTTTTCACTTATACACGATATTTCATGGAGTGGTCAACAGATGTCTCATGTGAGTTCCTTTGTGCCACCCAGACAACAACAATTATACAAACACATGTGTGTACTCTATACGTATATACAGGTACCTCTCAATTTATGCAGGGAATGGTTTCCTGGAGAGGTCGAGTAAAGCAAAAACAACATAAATCAAACAAGAGGTATATTTACTTGTACCTTTTTTTGCCTGTCACTCTGACTTCAACTTAAACTACCCTGCCCTTTGTGATTCCTCTTTTGAGTGCTCTTCCTCTTATTGTTCCTGTTCTCCCTCTTTCCCTCTCCCCTTGAAGAATGAAGTTATTATCATCTTGACAGTCTTCTGTTGTTTTTCTTGCAACATCTCTTGATAACATCCAAAATTTGCCAGCACTCTGCAAGAGACTTATGAGCTTTTTAGTACATAAGGGTAATTTTCCTCAATAAAAATCAAGGACTTCTCTCAATTTGCTTATAGTCTACAATAGCAAATTGTGCGAGAGCACCGCGCCGCCACGGTGCAGTGGCTAGCGCGTCTGGCTACGAATCCGTGGGCCCGAGTTCGATCCCGGACGAGGACGGCGCGGACCTCACCCAGGTTTTCATCCTTCACTGGTCGATAAATGGGTACCTAGGGCAACCTAGGGAAGGTAAACTGTGGAAACCCGGATTTCATGCTGGCCCCATGTCCCGGGGTAAGGGACTATTCCACCACAGGCTCAAAGGCCAAGGAGACGGGAGATGAGCGCCCGCAGCTACGCGCTGACTCAGCGTAAGCCCCCCACTTTACTTTTTACTCTTTGTTATTGTTGAGCTTGTAATGCTTCTGCTTCTTCGTGTTCTTTCCAACTCCAGTAGATCTTCATTGCCTAATTCATTACAAAGAGACTGTAGCAACCCCTCCATATAACTTTCTTCTACTTCAAACCCAAGCTTTTTGGCCAATACCACGGTCTTTTGTTTTGCTGCTGTGATAATGTAGTAACTGTTTTCTGATATTGACATTCAGAGGAATTCTCAGTGTGGCTTGGATTAAATGCATGACATCTGGAACTATGTACTTGGATGGAGTTAGACTTGGTCTTTCTCAATGTTTTCATTTAAAAACTTATAACTCTGACCAACTTTCAGTTGTGTGAACCTTTCATAGTTTACAGGTTATGCAAGTAAAAATACTTGTAAGATATAAAGATGATAGGATTTTTGCAGTGTTGCTTGCTAATGACATATGACTATAAAAATATTGCAGAGGATTTGGTTATATTTTTTAATGGTGGTTCTCTGAAAACTTTAGACAAATGAACACACAGCCTCACAGTCAGGGACAGGCCACATTCCTTCAAATCAGTATAAAACATTGCACATATTGTGGTTTAACAATGTATTTTGTAATAACCTAATAACTCAAAACCTTCAAAACAGTATAAAACATTGCATATGTGGTTTAATAGCATAATTAATACATATAGAATAACTATAGTTGTCAGAAATATTCATTCCTTCCTTTTCATGGTGAGTAATAATTGTCACAGGTTTTCTGCTGGAGCCTCACTGGACACCTTGGAGCCATAAGATGAAAGTTTTGGTTGGTAATTCTCATTACGACACTGTCGCGAGATTAGCTGTGAAGGCTAGCTTAATATAAAGTATTTATCGATGTCAAGGTTTCTGTCTGTTGGCATAATCAGCAACTGATTATTACTATCGCGTGGGTGGTGCGCTGAATGTAAACATGACACTAAGTCCCTGACACGGTAAACATCCATGGAGAGAAAAGCTCACCCTGTCTTGGAGCCAACAAAGACACACACACAAACACAGTGTGTGTATGTGTGAGTAGGGCTTAATGTTTACCACACAGTTATAGGTTTATTTTATCCATGGTGTATAAGACAACACCTTGATTTAGGAGCCTCAAATTTGGCACACCATTATAAACATGACATTGAAGCCAGCTCCGACTCACCAACCTGTTAGTAAACATTTGTCATCTGCGAAGAGAGGAGCTTAGCCTGTCAAGGAGCCAATAAATGGTGTACATTCCTATTTGAATATATATAAGAGGATGTGTGCATGAGTGTGTAGTTAGTTTTCTGCGACCTCTCCAAGAATGCATCCCCCACATAAATCAAGAGGTACCTGTACATATTGTATGCATGTGTGATTGTGTAACTGTTCTTGTTTGGGTGGTGCAAAGAAACTTGTATGAGACATCTGTTGGTCATTCAATTAAATACCGCATATAAAGGAAAAGAAACATAAATTATATATATATATATATATATATATATATAT
>CM035200.1:14050534-14053440 GCA_020233015.1 Callinectes sapidus | reverse complement strand
TTGTGTGTAATAATTTATATATATATATATATATATATATATATATATATATATATATATATATATATATATATATATATATATATATATATATATATATATATATATGATGAATTTACAAAACATATGAATGACTAAAGGTCCAGTGAAGGTGAAAGATAAAGAGGGTGAAGCACTCCTGTACCTCCACCATGAAGAGGTCACTAGTTGATTTCTAACTCTTCTCATAATAGTACCCAGAAATAAAGATAGTAGTGGGATTTATATTTACATTTACACAAAACTTTTCTTTTCTTTTTAGTACAGTTAAGGTCATTTGAATACAATACATAGTTGACTTTTGGATCATTCACCTCAATTTTCTACAACAGGGCAACCCCTTATGGGTAAGTGAAAGCAACATGTGTATGTATGTACGTACATATCTGTACATTATAATAATTTTCCCAGCAGAACACACCCAAAACAAAAGAAATTGACACCTTTCAGATCATAACACTAAAACCAAGGTATAAACCACTTCAATGCTCAGCAGCCCTCGGATAGGGTCATTTGATCCCAGTGCCAAGTTGAGTGACGTAAACATTCAGTTTAGTGGCCCTTGAGTAGCCAGCCTGGGGAGGGGAAGCACTGGGCTGGATTGAGCAATTAGGGTCTTGAGCACAGTCATTGTGGCAGCATGCATCACATACACCACATTACTTACGTGGTGAGGGGGATGTTGTCCCTTTCAGCATATGCGTCATACATGGATTCTTGGCTGGTGAAAAAGTTTACACCCAATTAAAAGAGGCATTCACCAAATGCCAATTCAAAGAAGGTAAATTTGCCTAGAACATTTCCAGCTCATGAAGGACTTGGTGTCAGTTCCTGAAAATCACCGCAACCACCACATTCACCAAGACCACCACCATCACCACCAACACCACCACTGCCACTACCACCACCTTCACACGTCCAGTGTCCATCAACAAGCCCTGTCAGTAGATGACTGCCTTCATCACAAAGACAGTAATTGCCTTACAAGATGTTGAGGATTTTTGAGGGAAACGAAATTCGGCACTTTAATTGTTATCAAGAAACAGCATTTCTCATGCCAAATTTTATGCATTTAAAGTACCTCTGAATTTCTCAAGATTATAATAATCAATATTCATGGAATAAATATATAAATAAATAAATAAATAAATAAATAAATATATATATATATATATATATATATATATATATATATATATATATATATATATATATATATATATATATATATATATATATACAATACTTTGCAGCATGTAAATAACACCAAGAATTCCATAACTCAACAATGGATTTTCTAAACAGCAACATAACAAGAAGAGCGAGGGTATGGTTCCCTGTCTGGGATGGCCAGGGCTGAGTTGCCACAGCTAGTCAGCAGAGCAGTGGTCAGCTGGTCAGCCACACATAATAGAAGCATGACACAAACAGCTTGGAAAACTGAACACTCATCCTCTTAACTCTGAGATTCCACTATAGAGTTCTGGACGTACAGAGAATACACACTCAAAATGTAAAGCTGAGTCCTGCGTCAGTGTCTAAACGGTTACAATGCAATGCACTGATTTGGGTTCCTTAGCTGAACAAAATAAATCTGTTTATTACATATCTAGGAAATCTAGTCACTCTTTAATGTAAGAATACTAAACTGTGTTTCATTTAGTACTTCTCTACATGGATTGTATTTGATTCATCAAATAAAACATGCCTGATCCTGGAACAGCTCATGAGCTACTCACTTCCAACAGTTACACACATCAACCAGATGCCTGTCTTTTTCTTTCTTTTGAACAGTTTTCTTATTTCAAAGTTCTTTGGGTAAGGATATGTTTAATTAGATCTGGATCTTTTCTTATTTCCAGGTTCTTTGGGTAAGGATGGGTTTAATTAGATCTGGATGATCCACACAGCAGCTGAGCTTCTCAGTACATGTGTACATAATTATGTATATGTAATAGACCTATGGACTCATCACCTCTGCTCATTCAAAATGTCTTGGTGGTGATAAAAGAAATATAAATCAGATTTTCACCTAAGAAATTTTTCATTTGAACCCAGGTCTACATGGATTGTTTTAAAATGTATATTTCATACTTGATACTGAAAGAAAGTTTGAAGGCCATTTTGCATTGTGAGACTAGGGAAGCCCTCCTTTACCATGACTACACATGATCCAACAAACCAAAGTTCCAATTATGAATCAATATTTGGGACTCACATTTTCCCACAGAGATCTTGAACAATGTTGTTTAAGATAGTTTACAGAATCCAGAACCAAAAGTAACAACATTTTTGGTGGTAATTTTCATCAGTATTGTATATTTTCCATTGCTCACAATAGCTGGTTCAACAGAAGAATCTGTACAGTACCAATACCATAGTTGGAAAGCTTACACAAATCAACTTATGTATCATGAGCACAAGATGTCATAGATAGTAGGAGGTGTAAAAAAGTAATGATGTCTCCTTCAGTAGACTTATCATCTTCCATTCAAGCGGAAGGAATTGTGAAATAATTTGTGATATCAATTCCCAGTCTCACTAGAAATCCCTTATATATATATATATATATATATATATATATATATATATATATATATATATATATATATATATATTCTGAGAGAGCTGCCATGCAAAAGATTTGACAAAATCTGGCAACATCCCATCTAAGGGTGCATGGCTAGTCTCTTCCTGGCTTGGCGTGTGCTGTGGTGTTTCTGGTTACAAATCTCACAACACACTCAGTAACATCTTTTTGGTATGTATATTCCACTAAAGAAATTTATGTACTCAATTTTCTTGTGAAAGACTAATTCCTGGGACAATGAATGAATGAATATCTAGTGAGGTGAAATTGTCATAAT
>CM035200.1:14038034-14048034 GCA_020233015.1 Callinectes sapidus | reverse complement strand
TACTTACGACTCATTGAGGGGTCCAGGGTACGGCTCTGTCTTGCGGTACAGCGATGAGAGCTGCACAGCGAGGATCATTGCTGGGATGAAGAAGAAGAATACCCATCCAACGCTGGCCCAAAAACCATTCTGCCAAGACAAAACAATTAGGTACTGGTTATTATGTTCATTTGTACATCCACCTGCCATCATGATATATCCTGCTGCTGTCAACTAGTGCAACTCTTTACATTATAATAACAGAGTCTGCAATGAAAGAGTGAATTTGATTATCCTATAATGAGTAAGTAAGCAGACCACACAAGGGAAGATACTCACAAAGGGGTACATGATGTCCTTGCAGACAGCGGAGGTGGTGGCATTGTAGATGGTGGACACGGGGCCACATCGGCCCACATCATTCTCCACTGCTGTCTGTACGTGATGCACATACTCATCCACATCAGCCAGGAAGTCCTCAGAAAACCTCTCCACCAACTGGAAAATACAATGATTTAGTTGCAACCACCATTTTATCTGCACCCATATTGCAATTCTCCCCCCTCTTTACCAATGTATCCATACTTCCAGGTTTTCTTACAACTGATCTACAATAAGTATTTACCTCAGTCACTTCCTGGGAGCCATTGACCTGCAGGTAGTACTGAGCAAACTCTGCCTGGTTAATGAGGTCACCAATTGCCTCCCGCAAGCTGGTCTTATTAAACTTGAGGTGCTCGTTGAGTCTAGCTGTGGTCCTCTTTAGGTTTCTTGTCAGGGAACCGATGGATGTAACCCAGCGCTGGAGACCCTGGCAGAACATAATTTATATTGACATTATGTGAATGATCTACATGATTATCTTTCCTTAAATCTAGTACATTGAATGAATTCATGTTCCTTCACTGATTCTCTGGAGGCAAAGATTGACACCATGTATGAATCTACTCTATTAGTTTCTCCTTTTTGCATCTTCCTCAGTGACTCTCATCCTTTGTAATCCTAACACAATTCCATCCCTCCATCTCACTTTCTATCTCCCCTTAGATCATCTTCTTTCAACAGTATAGTGAATGAATCAAAACAATCTACTAATGGTATTCAATCTCTTTCTTACCTCCAAGAACAATGCCCCATTTTTGAGCTTAACAGATACTTGGTGGTGGCCGCCAGCTGTCTGGTTGAGGAGTGCTGCCAGCTCCATCAGGTCTATAGTCAACACTTTCTTCTCCAACTGGAATGACACACAACCAAATGAACATAAGCCATCATCAGTCCTACAAGGGACAGTTCGTGCATGAAATGTTTCCACAGATCATCCTCATCCATAAGTTTGTCTAATTTTCCCTTAAGCTCTCCAATGACTCAGCTCTTACAACCTAATTAATCAATCTACATTCACAACTTGTTGACAAATACATTCTAAGTGGTAAAATACATAAGAACCTGAATAGTTATTGATGAATGCAGAAAGGAAGATGGTGCATGTGAGTGTGATGGGAAGAGAGAGAGAGAGAGAGAGAGAGAGAGAGAGAGAGAGAGAGAGAGAGAGAGAGAGAGAGAGAGAGAGAGAGAGAGAGAGAGAGAGAGAGGCCTTAAAGAAACTCAAATTACATTCCAAGAGATAATACAAGAACCTTAATAATTATTAGTAAATGTGGGAGATGGTGAATGTATGGCTATGTATGTGTGTGTGTGTGTGTGTGTGTGTGTGTGTGTGTGTGTGTGTGTGTGTGTGTGTGTAACAGGCAGTGTGAGACAGGAAAAAGAGAGACACTCACAATATCAGTGTAATAGGTCCATGTATCCTTGTCAGCCACAGAGGAGTTGGCCAGATCCCACAGCTGTTCCTTGGCATTTTGGGACAATATCTCCACGTTTGTGTTGACACGAATGTCACGCTTCAACTGGGCAATCTGAAAACATGGCATCACTTTGTTATTCCACCCTTTCCACTTACATTTATATTTTTTCATCTTTTCTGCATACATTTATATTCTACCTAATCAAGTGTTTTGTCATGTAAATTTCTAACATATACAATATCATAGGCTCTTTAGCAGCATATTAATTAAACCATATCAAAGTTGAAACAAGGGCAGAAAATGGTTTTGGTTTAGTATTTAATTTTCAGTCAGTATGGAGTAATGATTTAAAAGGCACCATGATATACACAGCTACATATGTATTTATGAGGGGACATACCTTTTCATGTAAGTTGAGTCTGTTCTTGTAGTCCTGAAGCTTAGCTAGATTACTTTCAATATTGTCCAAGCTAAGTACTGTGTGCATGCTCAGATTTCTGTGGCACTTGCTGCAAAGATTAATTCACTATTAGTAATATGAGAATAAGTACGGTTCCTTATTTTCTTACACTTTTATATATAAGTACAGAGGACATTAATGAAGCTTATAAAGACCTTGAAGTGACAGAAGAAGAGTCTTACCTGATTATTTCTGTGAGTTTGGGTGCCTTGCCAGGTGGGTACAGGTGCTCCAGGTTTGAGAAGTCTGCAGCGATGGAGAACACCTCGGAGTGCATAGGGTCCCTCAGTGGGTCACACACCAAGATTTCACTGGCACTGCCCACCACAAAGAGGACAGTGGTGCAGGTCATGATTACCGCAGAGAACAGGAATGTTAGACCAACACCACTGAAGGGAAAAAATAATACATAACTAAAAGACCTGGAATAATACGTACAATAATTTGACTTAAAATGTAAACATAGTGCATATAGTTTGACTAGAAATGCATGGTATTTATCATTAGATTAGAATTTACCAAGGTAGTAATTCATGTTACAATGAAAGAGCCATTTTCACTAAATAATATAAAGTTTATGAACAAGGTAAGCAAGGGAAAAAATAACTCATAGGTACTTCATGATGGCGAGCAAAGCAAAACAAATAAAGTGCTGTGAGCACCCCCACACACACCACATGAGCCAGGATGCCCCAGTGGACTTGTGGCAGGAAGACGCCTCATCAGGGCGGCGACCGCAGCAGCCAAACACCACACCCAAGGTGAAGCACAGTGTGATCACCAACAACAGGATGCACAGCCCCATGGAGCCCCAGTACCTGCACCACACCACCACACCTCACATATCAGCCACACTCATTATGACAATATTGAGTTTTATTTAATTATATATACTTTTTCTAATATAAGAGGCACTGACCAAGAGCAACAAAAAGAATGAAAAAGGGCCCATTGAGACAGCCAGTTGCAAAAAAAGATCAAAAGGATAATCAAAATTACAGACTTATTTTATGTGACACTGAACATAATAATTTCTGATGGATTTTATACTAGAGAATTTTCTCAACAGTTTTCTAAAGCATGAATTGATTTAAACTATGAATTATTACAAAAGGATATTCATAACAGTGATTTGGTTACTATGAGACAATCCTGTAACTCAAATGAAGTTATGCCTCTTGTACTTTAAATATTCAATATATGTATAAACAACAAAAACAATAACACATCTATGAGAATAAAGTGAAATACTGGAACCACTGATACCTACCACCACTGCATTGAACAGAGCACATATAACTGAATTATCACTAGATATTAGTTCTGACAACTCACCTGTACATAGCATATTCATTTATCCCATCCTGCATCACCCTCAGGTAAGCATTGATCTGCCGCAGGTATGTGTTGGGCTCCTCAGGGAACGAGTTGGGTTCCTGTGACTCGCTCAAATCAACTGGCTGAAGGAAACGGTGGATTTTCTCGGCAGCGTCTTCCAACTGGCCACCTGAGTGTTAATACGGGACTGATAAAGTGTTCTGTTCCATTCTTTTACTAGTAGCAATTCTTTTCTTTTTCTGTAATATGATAACAAATAGCAAATACACACTTACCTACATCCACAATCTTTGCCTTAATCTCTGGTATTGATCTCTGCACCTTATTTTGAATCTCTGTGGCTATAGAGTCAAAGGAACGCTTCCCTCGCTTTACCACTATCTCTATGTCATTCTCTATCAAGCTTGATACTTCCTCCAGCTTTGACTCAACATTTGGAAGCTGAAATGGAAACAAATATTTGCAAATAATGCATCAGACCACTACACTCATGCCTTCTCCAGTTTGCCTGTCCTCCCTAAAGTTGCTGATATGATATACCAAGTAATATTAAACTTAAGCTCTGCAATATTTGTTTTCTCTATAGAAAATATGCATATTTGACTATAGAAATATAAGAAAACACTGAAATCTTGTAAATTACACTGTTTCTGAATTTAATTTGTGAAGTTTAGAAATAGTAAACACTCAACTATGGCTCAATTGTACACATCAAAGAATTTATGTTGCTTGATCAAGTTTCAATAAATGGTTACTGACTGACATGGTGACCCATGGATCAACCAACATACAAGGATGTAAGGTTCTTGGTGCACTGAATTCTTCATGCTGCAGTGTGGATACATAACTGTGTCTGGCAGCAGGGAGAGTTGCAAATACAAATGGAGAAAAACGGATCCATTGCATGATTAAAATTTAACAGATAATTTGTAAGCTTAAGCTTGTTGAAAATTAATAATTTCATTTAATATCCACATTTTGTCTTATCAGGCAGTCATTCTTCAAGTCTCACAAGCTTTTGTTTGGAGAAAGAGGTTTCCTCCTTTGAAAGCTCTACTCTGATGGCAGTGGCCTTCATTTTGAAATGACCTTCACTGAGGGAGCCACTGACCAGGGCTGTACAGGTCCCCTGCCACAAAAGAGTCAGGTCTAGTGAGTGCCTGTGCCTCATGGTGAGTGGGTGGTGATGATGGTGGTGGGCAGTACAGTCACCTATGCCACTGACAGATAAATAATAACATGAAATGCTCCATTATTTACTCAACTCATGTATTGTACCATACTAATCTGCCAATACTAATTATTCATCCTTTACAAATATTGGTTTTATAGTTTTTAACCTCAATGCTGCAAATTATTGTCCTTTTCCATTTATTCTAATGGATGTGTTAAACATGTTTGTTAGTTATTGATATTTGCAAATAAATTTTCCACAATTATTTTCTCACATTTTTGCATGATACATGTCAGTAGCTTGAGTATTTTATATCCCTCTATGGAGCAATAACTATTCAAGAAGCCATATTAATCCCTCTGCCAGGCTGTCCTCTTTCCACCAGCATATATACTGCCAACAGTGCACTTGACTCTCACTTCATCCAGCAAACTGTAATGAAATATAATTCCTCAATATTTTTCCAAACATGATCATCCACAAATGATATGCCAGTAGCTGAGTGATGTGCAGATCATCAGCAAGGAGACTGAGCCACACACCACAGGGCCACACAGCCACACAGAGGAATGAGGTCATCTGTCTCTGAACAGCATGAGGCTCAGTCCAGATATGAGCTGATCCTACTTGCATTAGCTGCTTTACTTTCTTCCCTTACAACATTGGCTTACTTGATAACTTATCTCTAGAATGTGCTCTAAATACTCATACAAGTAGTTCACTGATATACATTCAATGGCCTAATCTACTTTTTATTCTTATTCTGAGGCTACATGGGTAATTATGTTCTAGCATTGTTACTGAGTGAACAGAACAAGGCACACTTTCCACGCTTAAAGAGAAGACGAGCAAGGCAATATATATATATATATATATACATATATATATATATATATATATATATATATATATATATATATATATATGATTATGAGCAAACTTAAAATACATACCTATCTAAAAAATTAACATGCTTTTAATCTTGAAAAATATCTTAGAGGAAAAGTACTTGAAATGAATATAAACAATTATTAATATACACGTTTGTATAATCCACTGAAATTTTCTACAAAGTTTTAAAAATTTAGTGTTCAGTATAGGTCATGCCATGCATATTAGTATTATGATTCATCATGCACAAAATGAGACTGAATGATCACTTGGTTATTTCACAATTCATGCATTGGACTTTTGCCTTTGAGGAGGGTACTTTTTAAAATAAACAAATAAATGAGGTAATAAAGGGGAAAAGCAATTGCCAGGACAAAGTGTAAACGTTAAGATTGTTACATTACATGCTGGCCAAGTTACCTGAGGCAAAACATCGGTCTTCAGATACTGTGAGGAAGGAACCACATGTTAGTGCCATCACCCTGGTCTACCACTGTGTTGCTCAGCTTTTGCCTCACAGTGGTTCTGTCCACTAATACTTCCACACAACTTAGCTAAGGGAACAGCTATCAACTAGGCCATTAGCCTGAACTAATGATCTATTTCAAGTTAAACACTGAAACTGTACTATGTTAACACACTCACAACACTCGAGGAAATCCAGCTCACACTTGTTATGCCAAAACCATCATGATCTCAGTTAATAATGTCCAGCTGACCACAAAGCCAAGATATGCACTGTCATTCACAGACCCAGCAAACACTGGCTGCACATCTCTGTTCTCTAACTGAGGTCAAGTCTAACACACTACAGACACACCCTACAGCAGGTATCACTCTGTCCTGAAACACCTGTTAGTTTCCCAAGGAGCCTGCTAATGGTGCTCGGTTAGGATGGAAGGTCAAATTAGACTAACACTAATTTACATATATAAGTAATGCCAATTTTAGGCTGAGGTTCAGATGATGAACTGTGAGTACAAACTACAAACACATAAAAAGCAAGTCAAAAGGCCATAAGTGCAGTTATGAGTGAATGCCAAGGTCTGACTTGTCTGCTGTTGGTCTTGAAAGTCACGCAATGCATAGAAGATGCGACACTGATCTGAGGCTTGTGAAAATATTCCATCCATGCCTTTACTTAGAGAAAAGTTCGTATCATCAGCATCACAATGTTCTTGCCAATTTTCATCTGCATAATAGGTTAATGACAATAAGAGCAAATTCTGCCCAACATTTCAAGTAAGAGGTAATCACATATGATGTAATTTTAGACACAAAATCAAGACTTAATTTTCTTTTCTTTCTTTTTTCATATATAAAAATTTATACATTGCACTCTCAGTGACAATACAATCTTGTACTTTTATTTTGTTAGAATTACAGAAGTCAGATGTGTATGTATGTAGTTCCATGCAGATCATAATGGTGCATACCTGATCAAAGTCATTGTTGATGGTGAGCTTGTCGGCGTACTTGGTTATGAGCTGCCGGCACTCAGGCAAAGACTCGCAGGAGTTGTACAGCTCCTTCAGCCGCGATGCCACGTCTTCCAGTCCTGCACATGCCAACACACCAACACCGACCCTTAGCAACACCTACTGCCATTACTGGATCTCATTACACATTAGTCACTAATGCTTGAAATATATCAGCACACCAAGGACTGAAATTCAATCCTTATGACAGTAATAACATTATGTGAGGCATTATCTACACCCTCTCAAAAATGAAATTCTCTGAAAATTACAATACATACATGCATAATACATTCTTTTTATAAAACAAATAAATAACTTGGGCATAGTGAGGCAATTAAGAATAACAATCAGGAGCACCTAGCATGAGAAACCAGTGTGTGTGTGTGTGTGTGTGTGTGTGTGTGTGTGTGTGTGTGTGTGTGTGTGTGTGTGTGTGTGTTAGACTGACCGCTGCGCAGGTTGGAGGTCTCGTCCTGCAGCTGGATGGTGGTGTTTTTTATCTCCCCAAGGTCCTGCTTGATCACTGAGAGGCTGGATGCAATAGCTGTCAAGTTATCAATGGCAACAGCCTTGGTCACCCTTGCCAGTTCACTCTTCACCAATTCTCCACTACCTGAAGACAATAACCATCACTGTACTATGCACACTATCACAAAAGGAACAACAATTCCCACACCCACACCAATTCATTCACTCAGTGGCAGTGCCAAGAAATTTTTGGTGGACACCCTGAGGTATGGCTGGGGTAAAATGGCTTCATAAAAGGTCATCAAAATGAAGTATTGATGGTAAATTGCTATGTATGAATACTAAGATAGAGTATTGGAAGAGGTGATGGGGCCTTGTTCATTACTGGGGGGTATCAAGCCCCCTACAAGTCACCCCTTGGTGCCACCACTGCATTCATTCACTGCATCAGAATAGAAAGCACTCATTCTTGCACTCATAACTTCAGTCATCACCTTTTTATTTTTAAGCAGGAATGGAACTAGCCAAGGGCAACAAAAATTACAACTAAAAAAAGTTCTCAAGAATGTTTTTCATAACAATAATGTAGAAAACTTGTTCATCTGTCACTATAACCATAAGGGCACATTTAGAAACCCATGTATCTTCAATTAGAACTTTTTGAAAGTAGATGAGGGCCCTGAAGAAGAGCAGAAAGTTGTGGGCAGGATACTTACTGTCCAGCTTATTGTACAGAACACTCTCCAGTTCCCTGTAGTTCCTCACTAGCAAGTTCTGAACCTCCTGCAACACAACAGAACATCAATAATTAATTATTAAACCTCAACGTTCCACAAATGTTATTCACAAAACAAATAAATATGATGAAGGGTATTTTGTTAATATTGTGAACAAACTAAATAAGAGGAGGTGGAGAGCAGCAAAACTAAAAATGTGTCTCAGGACAAATAAAAAGGAAAAGGGATAAGAAGCAATGGAGAAAGTATCCCCCAAAAGATATCAGGGACAGAAAGAACAGAGACACTGAGAGAAGCAGACCAGCTTATGGGGAAAGAGATGGTATGTGCAAGGGAACGAAGGGCTATAGAAATCCTCAGAAAAAAAATTAGGAAAGAAATGGGATAAGAATTTGGGATTGCAGAGGATCAGGAGGGCTGTGGATGGCTGAGGAGTGTACTGGAAGAGCTGGAATACAGAGTGCATATCAAGATGCAAACAAACTTTCTCTTTCATAATTATGCAACGGAGAAAGAGAGGGGAATGATGAAGAGCTTAGATAAAGGGGCAGTAGAATTAATAGGATAAAAAAAGAATAAGATGCTCTAAGACAAAAAAGAAAAAGTAAAGAATGCATATGGAGATGCAAACCAACTTCCTCTTTCATAGGCAATGGAGGAAAAGAGGAAAATGATGAAAAGCATGGATGGAGGAGCAGCAAAAGGAGTAGGATTAAAAAGGTGATAAGATACTCAAGATAAAAAAAGGGGTATGGATGAAGGATAGATAGAGAATGTGTAAGAGAAGAATTTAATAAGATGGGAAGTGGATAAAATAGAGGCTGTGAAAGAAGTAAAATGGAAGAGGGATGAAATAAAAGCTACAAGAAAGGAAATATATAGCAATTGTGTAAAAAAAAAGGACAAAAGAGGGGAAAGATGTAAATAAAAAAAACACATGGACACAAGATGGAAGAGAATGAAATGTAAAAAAGTAAGAAGGTAAAATGAAAAAGAAAAATAGTGATAAACAGAAAGAAGGAATAAATGGCAAAAGAAGAGATGACAAAAACAAGACAATAAAATAAACAAAAATTAGGTAATAATAATAATAATAATAATAATAATAATAATAATAATAATAATAATAATAATAACAATAATAATAATAATAATAATAATAATAATAATAATAATAATAATAATAATAGTAATAATAATAACACTAATAATAATAATAATAATAGCAAGGAAAGTTTATGCAAAATTCAAGAACAGAAAAAAACAAGAACTTGAAAAAAAAAAAAAAATTACAAAAGAATTGGAAGGACAAAAGGAGAAAGGTTAGAAGAGATTGAAACTCATTGGAAAACATTAAACAAGGGATTAAAGACAAAAAAAAAAAAAAAAAAAAGCCAGTGAAAATTACAAAATGAGACGGTTGGAACAGACTGAAAAAACAAATACAAAGACATAACGACAGGGAGATAAAAATAAAGAAGAGGAGGAGAAAGAGCAAGAGGAATAATGTGCTGGGACAGAAGTGTGTAAAGGAGAAGAACATAGAACAAAAGAGAAAAGGAAACAGTTTTACTACGGCAAAAAGGGAACATGAATGGAACAGAGAAGAGAGAGAGAGAGAGAGAGAGAGAGAGAGAGAGAGAGAGAGAGAGAGAGAGCAGAGAGGA
>CM035200.1:13799009-13828792 GCA_020233015.1 Callinectes sapidus | reverse complement strand
TCTCTCTCTCTCTCTCTCTCTCTCTCTCTCTCTGGATGAACGGGCGTTTCTTTCTTTCTTTTAACCTTGGAAAACTGATTTGTATACTTAATTTGTCTCTCATTTTAACTGACCTGATTTCTCCTGCTTTTTTTTTTCTGACTCTCTCTCTCTCTCTCTCTCTTTCTCTCTCTCTGGTGGATCTGGTTTTCTTCCAAGTGACGTCACAGGGGAGGTAACATTCGCGTCCGTCCCTCGACCTAAATTCTTGAAAGTAAAAGGAAAGAACATTCGGGGAAGCACCAAACTGGTTCTCTGCGCCAAGAACCGCCGCGCCCCTTCTCTCTGGGAGCCATGAGATTGCACTTTGATTCGGAAAATAAAAGAAAAAAAAACATGCACGACACACCGCACTATGATTGTAATTATGTCCACCTGTCTGTTGCTTCTCTTTCATTCTCACGTCCTACCGACACCCCGTCACTTGGTCCACTCTCACCCTTCACCGCCACGACCACCATCACCACTCATCATTTGAAAATACACAAGGGGAAGTTATTCTATTCTTTCACTGCTAAACGAGACAATTACCAACATCAGTAGCAATGCATGAGGTCTTCATTAGCATCTGCGAGAAAGGAATGCATGAAAAAGAGTATATTTTGTCATTTTTAACCGATTTAAAGATTTTAGGTAACTATTGAGCTAGTAAAGATGTCTGATCTGTTCTTAAGTAAAAGTTATTCAGGAAAGATAAAGCAAATGGCAGTGAAAGGGTTAAAAATAATAGATACATGTATTAATTATAAAGTGAAAGGAATCGTCTGTTTAAGACTGCAGGTATACATTACGCAACATGGTAGGTACACTGCTGCAATGCTCACCTGTGTCTCTTTATGACTCGTATTCTGAAACACAACTCCCCCACTACCAAGTTTGACTCTTTCACTGCGATGTACACCACAACACAGTCCTCAAACAACGAAATCTTAACAAACATCGACAAGAAAGATGAAAGAGGATAGTTAAAAAGTGTATATTGAACAGTCTTTAGCTAGTAGAACTCTTTGAGATGGCTGAGTCAAGACTAAAGATCTCGGGGATGTCTTGTTAATACGAAACACAAACCAAATCACAGGAAAAGTGTTAAAAAAAGATGATTATTCAGTTTTTCGTGAATGTTTTTTGGGTCATTCAGATTCCTAGTTGAATTATCCCTACACCTGAAAGCCTCAACAACTTCCGCTACATGCTAAGTTAACTAAGACGAGATACAACGTGCAGCGGTGTTTACTGTTTGGATTTATTAACGCTAACTTAAAAAATAAAAAATAAACCGGGCCATAGTCTTCGAAATCAACACAGAGCTGCTTTACATCTATTTGTCAATTCATTATTTTTCTTTTTTTTTTTAAATGCGGTATATACTGGTTACTATCTCTCTCTCTCTCTCTCTCTCTCTCTCTCTCTCTCTCTCTCTCTCTCTCTCTCTCTCTCTCTCTCTCTCTCTCTCTCTCTCTCTCTCTCACGCGGTACTTTAAATATTTTTCTGTTCTGAATTTCTGTAGGCACTATAAATGACATACGCACTTCCAAGTGACTGAATCATCTGTCTATGCTCAAACTGAGGTGAATACCTGACTGACCGCTTACTTGCCACTGCATTACATAAGAGACGACAATAATTTCATAGTATAACAAATAAACACATATCAAGCAAGCCACCGGATTACGTGGGTGACCTCAACTTACAAACTTGAAGAATACAGATTACAAAAACATTTACATTTTCTTCACTGTCACTCACCTTCACTCCAGCAAACTTAATGATGGCACATGTACATAGCAAATATTGGATTAGTATTGTTAGTTTGATATGCATGCACTACTACCATTATAGATCCCAAGGCCTGCTAAACATAGTAAATATAGATATTGTTGTTAGCTTGATATCCATGCACCACTACCATTATAGATCCCAAGGCCTGCTAAACTAGTCACTCTTAGGGTTAGTAATAGAACCTTCTCTCCTTGCAGATGAAAGTGCTACTGGTGGCGTGTCTCTACATCGTGCCCACAATCGCTCGGCCCTCTGCCTCCGCCACTGCCACCGCCACCGCCACCGCCACCTCCTCCTCCTCCACTGCCTCCGCCCATGCCTCCAGCAGCGCCTCCTCTTCCTCCTCCTCCTCCTCCACTGCTTCCCTCCACGCTGCCCTACCCAAGATCTCCATCCTCCCCACCACTTCCCAATCTGAGAGCGGCAGTCAGAACATCAAGAGGGAGGCATGGCGACCCGTCAGCCCCTCGAGGCTTCACTCCATCTTCAGGGTATTCAGTAAGTCACCAGAGCCAGTATTAATTGTTTCTTAAGTATGGAACTTTTCTTTGGCAAATTTATGGTTTTGAAATTCATCTTAACCTCTCGGAATTGGTGTTATACTTTGGCCATTATCTCATCAGCAGCTAATATGAAGTCTGGCTGTAAGATAATGGCTGCAACACAAGGCCAATTTCGGGAGGTTAAGATGGAGTTTAAGGCTAGAAATTCGTCTAAGAAATGCTACATACTTAAGAATCTCTGTTAATACGTGTCCTGCCTCCCGCCTCTCCTCATTCACTTTCCATTGCATTCCGATGTCTTCATTTTTCTAAGCTCCTTTTCCCGCATTGCATGTAAGCCGAAGATTTGTTCATTTTAATCATAATACGTTATTTTCTTCTTTTTGTTGGATTTTGTAACAAGTTTTATACAAAGGAGGAGGAGGAGAAATGCGCATAATAGTTTTGTACTCCGTGACACGGCCCAGTAACCCACAGCACGCATGGAGGGCGTTGCCGAATGGTATTGCACAGCGCCTCAGGTTAAGGAAAGAATTCTTTGTACAAAATTTAACTATGAAGAGGCGAAAGAGCGTCACCAACACGAATCACGCGCCTTTGCAATACATCACTCTCCCACATCTCTT
Source organism: Callinectes sapidus (assembly GCA_020233015.1). Taxonomy (NCBI): domain Eukaryota; kingdom Metazoa; phylum Arthropoda; class Malacostraca; order Decapoda; family Portunidae; genus Callinectes; species Callinectes sapidus. The sequence goes on along the minus strand of CM035200.1, from coordinate 13,825,844 downwards.
TGTCTTATTCTCTCCAACAGAGGTTCCCAGTACACACCGCTCCACTGAAAACTCTAACGAGATGAACGACATCCCATCCGACACTCGCAGCTTGTTCATCCCACCAGAATTCCCCACCAAGGAAGCCAGACAGCTGCAGTACTTCGCCAGTGGGCCTGAGATTCCCGTGCCAGGACACGTGCACAGAATCCTGCACGAGGCGCCCTTCTTCGATACGATAGACCACGCCAAGCCGGTCCTCGCCCTGCAGCAGCGAAGGAAGTACGCTGGACTCGCTCCTCTCGTACTCAAGAGCATTCGGCCTTACTTTCCTTTCTTCGCTTATGAGTAACAACCTTAGACTCCCACGCAAGTCTACACACACGTCTCCGGGAGTTGAATTCCATTAAGTTTTATTATAAGCACAGATATCTCGTACCGACTCATGCGAGATGGCGTCCGTGACAACACACACATTATATTCATCAAAAAAAGCCGCAAAATATGATAATGGAATAAAATAATATATTTACATATACACTTTTCTTACTCATATTCATGCACTTCACCTGATATTCATCTGCCTTTTATTCATTTACGCTTTTTTTTTTTCTCTCTCTCTCTATTCAAATCCACAAGTACCACCTCGACATGAACCTTGACCACCTTGACTTCACTGTGCTGAGATACCAACAACACATCACTGTACTGAACACATCACAAATATCACTCACTCTTCCCCACTGTCGCCCACAGCCGCCCCACAGCCCCACAGCCCCGCTTCAGCACTGCACGATTCACTTAACATAAAATCATTTTTTATCTTATACTTATACAACATTGACAATTCTTCCCACACCTGCCAGCCAAAGCAGCTCACTACCCTACACTCACCTCCCCTATATGCCTCTCTGCCTACACCTGCAGAAACAGCAGCAGCAGCAGCAGCAACATGTCTCTCATTCCTCACTCGGCCAAACCAAGTCATATCATCATATCCTAAATGCTTCATTGCCAGTAAAGCCGGTGTTTGATGGGATGGATTAAACATTTCTCTGATGAAGAATACTTGTAAGCATTATAGGTATCTATGTATTTCTATATTTTCTTAAAAACTTGTTTGTGTACAAGACCTGCAGTATTATTACTCTCCCGTCTGCCACACATGTACTGTATACAACTCTTATACTTAAAACTTTGGGGAAGGAAAGAGTTGTATCATAATGCAGTCCTTTATCTTCTGTACAAACCTCTGGTTTATAAGAAGTGACAACTTAATGAACAAGATATTACATGGAATGAAATACGTATGTATATGATCATTATTATCTCCCACTTCTAAAATCATTCCCCCAAAACATATATGAAAATATAGAAATGAGAAAAAATAAAATTTCCAATGGATGGTCTGACTCATTCTGAGCGATGGGATGCAGCAGTACATGTCAACATGAGGGAGCTGGTGCTCCACAACACAGCTTTGTAATGACGGGATGATGTCAGAGGATGATACGTATATATATATATATATATATATATATATATATATATAGAGATTATTAATTATAGTGATGGTATGAGCTGACAGGTAGCATCTCCAGTACCAGAGTGATGTGACACCAGCTGATGGCATTACTGTCAAGTTCAACGCACCACAGGTGGACGGAGGCAAGTGAAGACCTTCATGAGGCCGGCTGCTAACTTCTAACTGGCGCTAGAAGTCGAGGCAGAAGAGACCTGTTGAGGTAGAAAGTGAAGGGTAGCAATGAGGAGCGATACACCTGGTCGTGCACCAAGGATGGTGGGAATGGTCTCTGGGGAAGTTGTGGGGAGATTCTTGGTAATTCTCCTCTCAGAGTCGTGTATGAGGGAGGCGTCTCCTTAAAAGGTATGATTACTGCCACGTGTTGTTTACTGATGTTGGTCCTTTTCTGGAGCAGATACACAACACAATGCTTAATTCATCAGGTAGTGTCAGTCATGTAGATTTCAGTCAACACATGTCTATACCAACTTAGCCAAAGAAGCCTTAAGATAATGCTTAAACTAAACATTCCATCACAGATCACAGTTTTACGCACATGCTTCTCTATAGTATTGACTGAGTAACACACACAGCAGCAGGGGAGCTAATAACAACCATATGGTAAGGATGCTCAGAATGGTGTTGGGAAAGAAGACAAGTGCCAAGAACACACACACTACACTAATACAAGGTCAACGTCTACCGTGTTCAAGCTGCCAGTGATTACTGCTATGCATTAGGACTGACACTGGAGTCAGCTGAAAGAGGCACTCGCTAGACAGACTATCCAAACCAAGGCTGCTTGGGAACGCGGTGGAGTCCTTTGAACGTCTATGTGGCACTAAAGAGGCTACCTGGCAGGTGGCACTGTCAGATGGAGGCAAGAGAGGAGCGGGGAAGCTACGATGATCGCATGCCCGGGGGTCTGTCGTCTGTGTCTCTTGGAGCAGGAGCGCCCCCAGGCACGTCTCCACGCCTTCGACCCTTCGGCCTTGGCACCGACTTGGAGCGAGTCTTACCTCGGCCTCCACTGTAACACGCCACAGTCAGCTCGCCTCTTTCACCCCTGGCTCAGTCCAGTAATTATCTCCCTCATCCACTACCACCTTTATGTCTCAGTGATCCAATAATGATATTTCATTTCATATACAGTGCTACATATCTTCTTTTATGTGTTGATGGTTGTGTTCACTATTTTAATGAATCTACACACATTGAAAATAACATTTAGTTCATGAGAGCTTGCTTTGTGTATCCTTAAAAAGGTGAAGTTACAAATTAATAACGTGTTGAACTTGTTTCATGTTGATGGTGGCAATTCAGAAGAAGACAATTACTGCTCAACTCAGGACCTTCCAGTAGCGTGTGGAGTGTACGAAAGCTTGTAAAAGACATACCATTGGTTTTGTATGTCATGGAACATCGAACATAGAGAAAGATGAGGAGAGAAGGCTACAGGTTATACTGAGACTTTGCAGGATTAAGCTACAAGTATAGATGTAAAAAATTACTTAAAGTTATTTATAACATGCACCAGCTATTACATCTGACTACTCTACTGCCCTTAGTCATGTAATGGGGTGTGTTGAGGCATGCTAGGCCAGTCTAGAATGTAAGAGATCAGTTGAGAAGAGGAAGGAACTGAGGCCTTTGTGATGAGATGGGAAATCAGACATTTGTGTCATTTTTCTCCTTGTGTCAGAAATTCCCATGTTTCAGTGGCATGTCTATAGCTATTTCATAGCTTAGATGAAAAGGTCTCTTAACAAAGATAGTTATTTGAAAAGTAACCAGTCTTAATTTGTCTTGTTATATCCTACAGGCAAGAGTAGTGCCAAGTGTGTCAACAGGTCTTATAGCACATACAGGAATCTTTGCAGCCAAGCTGAAAAAGACAGCTGCTGCCAGGCAGCCGGTGTACTCAGCTATGTAACATGTGTTTGTCACATTTTTAACTTAACAATAAAGAATTTTACAGTTATTATGTCCAATTTTCAAAAAGCAAGAGCTTGGTGATACTCAAGCTGATATTCAGAGGAGCAAGCTCTTAGTTATGATGTTCTGAGGATTTCATCAATAAAACATCATGAAGAATGCAGCAATACACCTTCAAACTGAAACAGGACTTCCAGAAATGTTCTTAACAAGAGAATGACTGTTGGACTTGATGTGGAATCACAACAAACCAAAGGTTGGATATTTGTGGAAGAGCCGTTACTTTACTCAGTAATAAAAGATAAGAATGTGTTACTAATCACTGCACAAATTGGTATTAAATTAATCATATCCTATAAGTTTTGTAATGCTTTACAAAATCACTCATGAAAGATGTGACCATGTAAGGAATGTGAAAGATGGGCTGTAAATATCATACCTCTATTGAAGTTAACAGAACTAACTACATCTAAAAAATGAGACATAAGACAACTAACACATAAACAGTCTCTGCATGGAAAGTTTCTAATTACTCATACATTAACTACAATTAGCTGCATAAGAATAATACTAGTGCATTATGCTATGAGATCATAAGACACTGGGATAACCACTACAATAAAGAAAGTCAGTCCACCACTGTACCTTCTGCCAGTAGCCATGCCGGGGGATATGCTCTTGCTCTTCATAGGGTTCTTCCTCTCATTCCTCTCATCCCAACTGTTTCGTCTGCCTCCACTACTCTTTCCAGGGCCTCCAGTTCCAGTGAGATCGGTCAGGCTGAAGTGGAAGGAAACACACTTAGTTCATTTTTCTTTCGGCATCTATTTCCACAAGAAAAGCAGTTGATGATCTCATTATTGTAGCTTTCTTGTGGAAAAATTCTGCTACTTCTGTTAACAAAACTATGATAGCAGGTGAAGACAAGAGAATTATTGGCATTCATTACACAACACAGAAGAAATGAGTCACAAGCCTTTTTCTAAACAAAGCTCTGGGGAAAGAACAAAAACTGTTATAACATTATATAAATAGTAGTAAAGTACACACTCAAACTATTCATATTGCAAAATTAAAACAGAATTAAGAAAAGAGTGCCATACACTACAGAGATGTAAAGGAACAAAAGAATGAGGAAATTTGATCACCTTTTGCCAATTCTCCTCTTCTCCAGTTCCTTATTAATGGAGTCAGGAAGGTGGTGGCGCCGGCCACCACTTGTACTATTGCCACTGCTGGAGGGAGCCGAGCCAGCGTTCTGCAGCACAAGGCATTCTTTATCCTTCCACAGCCAAACAATATTGTATATTATCCATTTACTTTATACAGTGCTTCACCTTACAGTAATGGAAGACTAAGTAATGAAAAAGTATTAGGTGCTATTCAAAATCATACTAAGAAATCAAATATACATTCTTTATTAGTCAGATAAAAAGTTGAAAAGCTGAAATTACTCTATTTAGTCTTACCTTCCCTTGGGTCTCATTCAGTGGATTGATCCACACTTGAGAGGAGGAGGAAGAGGAGGAAGGCAGGGATCGGGATATGAAGGAACCAGCTGTTCCCCCACTCCTGAAGAATCTGCTGCCACTCAAAGACGCATTTAAAAGTTCTTCCCCATTCACCGCAGGCTGGGCGGGGATGATGGGTGAGCGGCGACACACACTGTTGATAAAGACAATAGTAATTATTAATAAATCATTGATAGTCTGGACTACAGAACATTACCTGTACAGAGCAACAAGTACTGCTTTGATCTTCCCATCTAAGATCAAACCACTGACAAAGAATTTGATGCTCTGCCTTACCTCCCATGTTCCACTTAGGAGATTCTTCCATCTTATGCACTTTTCAAATGTATGTCATTAAATGCAGTAACTATTACAATGTCCCTTCTCAATACCATGCTAAAGTACTCTCAATAAAAACGTGGTTTAAAAATAATAATGTAGGCCCCACACGTGCAGGATCTCATGAGCAACAGACGTGTGAATGGCCAATAAGAGAAGGTCAGGTCATACCAGTGTCATGACATGCTCCCACAAAACATTCCTTCTAGAGCAAAAGTGACAAGACAAGAGTACATGCAAGCAAGCAAAGGATATGCCTCTACAGATGACAACAATAGTTATGGCACCGATGATCAAGATACAAAACTCAACATGAACCAAACACTATAAATGACAGAGTGAGTCATACCAAACCAGTAGTACAGTATACAACTACATACGAACTAAATACAGGCGCTGCAGGATTATTTACGCACTTCACTTCCACTGGTGAAAACACAAGGAACTCCTCTCAGACGTCATGTTAAGCAGTGCACAGTCACATTCTCGTTAGAAATACCAAGCCAAGTTTCAAATCCCCCACCGTCACCTGCACTGCTACTACAACCCTGCCACTGTACCACCACGGCAGCACTCACCACCCATGCCACCAGCTCCACTTACTTGTCATCTAGCTTCTCGTTCTGTGCACTGGGTTCTGTGTTTGCCACCTTCCTGTAAGTAAGAGGGCTTTATACAGGTGTTGTGACCTTCCTTACACTCGGTTACTGATGCCCTTCTCCTTCCATCTCTTTTCACAGCTTCCTATGAGTGGCATGCATCCCATTCAGTACACTCATGATTTAATATGATAGTCGGTTGATCAGCTTTATTGAGGATTTGTCATGCAAACTTTAACACTGCAAGTATTATGTGGTGGTCAAGTAAAGTTCTGGTGTGTTGCTCTTCTGAGAGGCAACCATTTGTCAAAAGTTTGCTATGTTCATTTTGGCACCTAAACTCCTGCAGCAGTTTGAGGTTCATAATGTACATAGCAGGAGGAACACTGACCTAACATGAGTAGTTTGTATGACAAAAATAGGTATGACATAAAAGTGAACATAACTTAAGTGAGATTACTACTTATTAGCTTGTGCAAAATTAAAATAGTACTACGGTATGTCATTTACACAAAAAATTATGCTTTCAAAAATTCCTTCACTACAGACAGATAGGGAAATAAACATAAACAATATCTCTCAGCATATAAGACACAGTAATAATTCATTACATTATATTTAAGAAAATTAAAAATTACACTTTCTTGGGAAAAAAAATACTCTTCATCATATCAATAATTTATGCAAAATCATAATAGAAATACTATGAAGAGTGACATTTTCTCTTTTGTATTGACACTGTTGTCCAAGTCATTGTTATGTTAGCTACTGTGCTCTAAAAGTTCCACAAATATGAAACTGCATTTCTATATGGTGAGAAATATGGTAACGTTTGAAAATGTACACCAAACCTTAACAGAGAAAAGAAAGAAAGAAACCCTTTATACAGCAATATGAAGCAGCCACAGAGTCACCCCCTCACCCACCTGTTGACATCCTCAAGCTTACGAAGGAGACGCTCATTCTCCCGGCACACCAACTCCTGGTCCTTCACCAAGGCAGCCGACACTTGCTGCAAGAATCACCACACACAGACCATTGTTAAAATTGCCCTAACATCTTGAAAAATAATTCAAGATAAGTGCACAATTAATCTTACATCAGAGGACCAACACACTCTATCTTTCCAGCTAACACCAAAAAGATGATAAAATTTACAGATGGCGTTAGCATTCACACATTGATCAACACATTGTTTCAGTCACCAGTTACACTTTTAATGATTCACCTGCAGCTCCTTGTTCTCTCTCCTGATGTTGCTGTAGGAGGCCATGTACTGCTGCACCAGCTTCACCAATTCCTGGTTGTCCAGTGTCTCCAACTTGTCCTTGTCTATCCTGAAGGAGCCTTGGCGGGATATCAAGCCTGGTGCTGTGTTAGATGGGATGCAGTGTAAGCCAAGGCTTTATCATCACAACTGATTGAACACTTAAAACTGTGACACAAAAAAGCACAGAAAAAAAACTAAAAGACCAAAAATGAACAATGAATGGAAAATTTTTAAAAATAGATAAAAGTCAAAAGTGAAAAAACTGTAATAAATTGAAAATCTAAAATATAGAACTTCCTATATTTTCTTTCATCCTTAGGTTAAAGCAACACAAAGTGAGAAATGTGTATAAGGTTGAGAGACACACACCTGGCCGTCCCCCAACAGCAGCCACATGTTCTACCGAGTCTATTCCATTGGCCTCTGCTACAAGGTGGCCATTGAGCTCCTGGGGACCCTCCTGTGGCACACCTGTGGACATCATGATTCATCAAAATATGAGTGTGAAGAATATGTGTGTGTGTGTGTGTGTGTGTGTGTGTGTGTGTGTGTTGTGACTACTCATATGGAATTGCTGGCCTGGAAATCAGAAGTGTAGACTTGGAATATGTACAAAAAGATATCTGAACATATAGTCTTCTGGCTGCATAGAGTTACATATCAATTAGTAACACTGTCTCAGCAAACAGTGGTGTCCTGGTCCCTGACTTACCATTTTCCCCAAGGTCAATGAGCATCTTCAGGTGAGCGTTCTCCTCCCGTAGAAGGCTCACCTCTCGCTGCAGACTTAGGATCACCTTCTCCTTTGGGTCCTGGTGAGGGAGACAGTCACTATGTTAATGGGCATCATATTACTACCATGATATTTGTCGTGAAGCTTATACGATGCACACTTTCAATCCCTTCAGTAGTGGGATGCATTTTCATGTTTATTCTGCTTATTATTTGCCTATTTCATATAGCTTCAGAAACTCGTGTGGTGATTGAAATAGTACAGACTCTGGTTATTTATCTTCTGACCTCTATAGACCTTTCCTAATGTCAATAAAATTGTTTAATCACACTCAAAACTTGTGGCAAAAACGTGTCCCAGTACTGAAGGGGTAAATGGTATTCTTTTTCTTATACAAATCATAATATTCAATGGTGCATCATGATTACTATGCATTATGCGATTGTCTACACAGCAGAGAACACTATAGGATCAATCAAAGAGAAAGATGATAAAATAAGCAAAGGTAGGAATGGTAATGAAACAGAAAGGGAGTCAAGGTGAGAAGACTACATATGTAAACCTGAAAGTGAGGTGTAAAGTAAAAAAAAAAAAACTATTACAATAGAAAATAAAACATGGTTAAGAGACAAAACAGTAACTAGAAGAGGTAATATAAATAGTACATAGAGTACCAGAGACAAAGCTAAAATCTAAAAATTAACAATACAAGAAAATAAAACAGAGGAAAAGAAGAATGAAACAAGCAGTAATGGTACAAGACTAATGAAGCACAAGAGTGAAGCAACGCACCATAATAATAAGAGGTTTAGTTCGGATGCGTTTGGCCCTCGAGGCATAGCGAAGGGTGTTGAGGGTTTCACTGATGTTAGATTTGGCAGGCGACACACAGGCAATCTGAAAACACACCACAACCATCAACACAGAGAACACAGTTACTCTCCAAGAATGCTGGTAATACATAAGTGTTCTTTTTTCCTTTTTTTTATACAATGTGGGCTTTTTACAGGAATGGGCTAAAGGAGATCTAATAAAAACCTCCTATTTGGGAACCATTACCCCAAAAGGAAGCCCAACCCTCATACCACAGCCATGCATTTGAAGACCCATTGGCTCCCAAAGCACACGTGGTTCCACTGTTTTGTTTAACTTTCGTGTTGCTACAGTAGTCTTTTGTTAATATTGAGATCAACACAACCGTCAACACAGAGAACACACTGAGTCTCCAAGGAAGCTCTCATGTACCCTCAAATCACTCATAACCTCTGTGAACAAGTAGTCTCTTTATTACTAACCATAAGGGTGACTCCATTTCCAGCCAGACTGTCTGCTAAAAGCTTGGTTAGTTTTGAATCTCTATAAGGTATGTGTCCGTCCTTCCTGCGGTGGTCAGACAAGGCAGCAATGCATGTCCCTGAAAGGAAAACAATGTGCTGGAATTATAAACATGAAAAAGAATGGGGCACTCAAAAGATGATTCAAGTAAGCTATACATGAGGGAAATGCATATCACCTTAGTTCTTCAACCCTAGAACATACTTCTTTTATATCATCTAGCATATATTTCTTACAATACGTATTTCTGTTTTATGAGGAAGGTGTTATAAAACATATTAGGACTATGTTAGTGTATTCGGGAGGGAAAAAAGAAATTAAAGGAGCAGAATGTAAAAATAAAACAAAAAAAGGAACTAAATTGAATGAACAAGAAGAAACTCTTTGTTGTGGCCATTTCCAAGGAACAATTAGATGAAAAATAAACTGTTGGAATTAACAGATAGTATTTTTTGTTACATCCACAGTAAGGACTGATTGACTGATTAATATTATGGTGCAGTACCAAACTTCAAAGAATGATGATGAGGATGATAAGATATAGTACTTTCTAATCAATTATGGATCTCTTTTGTTATAATAAAAATGAATAAACACTACTGATCATGATGGTAGAGACAAGGATAAAATACTTTATTGATGAGCCAACAGTAAAACATGAAAGCAAGAGATGAGGTGGAAGAATATGAAGTGTTATTGAGGTCTCCAGGCAACACCACCAGTCTCACCACAACACCTGCCTCTTATAGTAATGAAAAACACTGCTGCTTTTTCAACACCTGAAACATTACATGGAGCACCTCAAGTTCAAAATAATCAATGAATACACAAGGAAATAAAAAAATGCCTTTCATCAGTGTTTACAAGAGTTTAAGTACAAGAGGGATGGATGCATTGAAAAAAGTATATCTAAACTGCTGGAGTGTGTGTGCAGGGAAGGCTTCTGGTGTGGATATATTGACTAACATCCTGCCTTTGTGTGCTGTGTTGCATTGTATTTGCTGTTAACACACACTCATCCAATCACCAAGCCCCTATGTGTGTGTAGGAAAGTGTACAGTAAGGATCAATAGTCTATTCTGTGGCCCTGACCTTGAGGTGTGTGTATTAGTAAGTAAGTGTGCATCACAGGTTACATGTTTGGTACACATGCACCATTTCCCACTAAGAGCTGGCTGGTACACACTGCATGTCAATCAAATATACCTACATACACATACTTGTAACAGTATTGTTGTAATTTACTTAAGTTCATTAAGATATTATTCATTTACTTCCATTGATATGTTTAGATATGCCTATTTAGGTATACATATTTATGTATATTAATAGGAATTAGATTTAATTATATATATATTTTTTGTACTGTATATTCATTCTACTAGTTGTAATGCCACTTTTCTAAAGAATCATTAAAAACAACTAGTTTAGTTGTGTGCTGTGTATATGTCAAACTGTATAAAAATAAGAAATTGATATTACATGAATGTATTGGAATTTGTATCGGCAGTACTGGAGAGTGAACCAGTAAAAGCTGGATCTCACAATAGTAGTATCAATATGCTTCCATGACTCTTACACCACACTTCTGCCTGTGTGGCTTACATAAAGACTGGTTTGTCTCTTGATTGTTAAATTGTGTACTACTGAAGAAGGTAGTAACTATTGCAGCTTTTTGCCTCAAGGTGCACCACTCACCAAGCACCATCAGTGACTTGTTGATGTTGTTGGCCTCCTCCAGAGTCTTGCCCTCAGAGTTGGTCTTCTTGGTCATCTCTGAGCCCGCCAAATCCACAAAATTGATCTTGCCATTCTTTGTAAGGTATACGCCATCATCCGCCTTGAGAGAAGAAAAGGAGGGAGAGGTTAATGAATCATAAAGGACAACTGGTGCAGCAAAATCTATGTACTGGACAAAGCAATCTTCATACTATGCTTACACAAGTTTCATGGTGAACAAGGTAGGTACACAATTTTTATACTATGTCTGCAGCACACTCCAGCAGGACATTATAGAGTGTGTCACATTTCATTTCTTCATCAGACATAGATAGATAGATTTGTGACACATACAGATATAGTATTCCATTTTCATAAACTATAAACTATTCACATTTGTTTTCTTAGTATTGCCATTCCTGCCACGGAGGCAATTCGTTTCATGTGGCAGTACAATACATGTATACATATTCCTTTATTAACTTCTCCATTAAAGTGCATTGAATCAGCATTCCACAATAGTTCTGTGAAGAGTTCTCTGAACCCAGGATGGAATGTGAATAAATTTGCTGCCCCTCTCACTTACCCTCTGATCAACTCCCTTTACAACCTACCACCCTCTCTTCCTTGTCTCCCCAAACTCTTCCAAACTCATCCTTCCCTTCCTTCCTGTCATTCTTCCTGATAGTGTGCTTTACAGTTATTATAAGCATAGTGCTTTCTTGCTCAGGATTCACATTACACAAAATCAATCCCCAAAACTTCTACATGTGATGGACTTCAAACATGAAAGAAAACCTAATTACAAAGAAGAATTCTTGAAAAAAATGAACTGAAAACACAAACAGAATTTTAAAAAATTCATCAATGTTTCTTATTCTAGGAGGAATAAATTCTGCTTGCAAATAAGAGTGAAAAATAGTGGCAGATAAGCATTAGACCATTGCTTTTCCTCTTCACCTTCTGCTCTGATGTGATGTTGACGGTGAGGATGGTGTGGCTACGGGAGGAGTACTCATTCATGTTGTGTGACGCCACTGCCCGGTTCCTCAGACCTGCAGGTGATGGTTACAATCAGTCCACATTACAAAACATTCTAAGACAAAAACTATGAGGAACAACAATCATATCAACAACACCCATTTCCAAAGAAAGCCTGCAAATGGTTATTACATACAGTCTACTTTTCTAACCATTCAAAGGCAAAACTAGTATGCATACTTAAAAAAAAACACATAACAAATCATACACAAGTAATCTCTCTCTCTCTCTCTCTCTCTCTCTCTCTCACCTTCTTCCAGGACCGCCAGCAGGTCATCCAGCTCAGAACACTCGATCTCAAACAGATTCTCCACAAAGAAGCCTCGTTTCTTCTTACTCCAGCGAACCTGCAGAGGCTTAGTGTTGGTCCCGATGTTGAGAAGGTCAATTACCTGCAAGGATGTCACCATGAGGACACATAAATAACAATGGTAAGTACTGCAGTTACACGGGGCATTAGTTATTCCCTAAAAGTAATTATGAGAATTTCAAACAGCATGTTCATTTCACCCCCTTCCGCCTTTACCTTCTCATTATAGATTTCCAGATAGGAAGCCGTGAGGGTGAACTCCATGTCGTCTCTGTTCTGTATTTGGTTGAAGAGGTACACGAAGGATCTGAAGATGAGCCCGTGACTCTCAGAGAACATACTGGTGCCATTGTCAAACTGCAGAGGGAGGGACGGGGAGACGAAGATGAGACAGTGAAATAGAAAGGGATTGAAAAGTTACAGAAGTACGGAATAGAGCGTTATACAGTGTCGTAATGTTACTTAAAGCCACCAGAGTTGCGAAAGTTGAACGATATACCAAGGTTTGGACAAAGAAGAGTACGGATGTATCATGTGTTTTGAACTATACAATTACATGAACACGTTTTGCTGCTACGAAAGGGCTACGGGTACAAGGGTCCACTCCAGATAGCGTACTCGTGCCCCGTAAGCCGTAATGCAGACTCAGTTACTGGAGTGCAAGGGAACAGGGAGGAGTACTGTACTGAACGGAATGTTAAGCAGACGAGGCATAATCAAAGCTATAGTACATACATACATAAAGTTGTTTTAGTCTACTGTAATACTTGCAATTACCAGATATTCAAACGCAAATATAATACAAAGCCGAAAACAATAATGTCGATATTTTTTTCTTTCTGTTCACATTTCTTTCCTCTCCCCTTCACACACACAATACAAACACACACTGCATTAGTTTCTACAAGCACTTTATGTGAGGTACGTCAAGACTACAAGGCTCGCCTCTGTTCCTGAAGAAAGCGGGAACTAAAGTTTTTTGCCCAAAGCAAGAACGAAGAGTCTTTCATGTTACTGGCGTTCACCATTCAGTATTGGCAAGGTTCACGGAATACTGTTTGAGCCTTGCACCAATGCAATGTTGCCAACCGTGACGGAATGGTTATACAAGAACAGAATATAAATTACATACTATAAAAAAAAAAAGAAATGTTGAAGTAGAGTGCCAGTATAAGGTCACTGCACCGCTGCAGTGCCTCAGATCCTTGGCAACACAGGTGTGAAATTTCCTCCTCACACCTGTACTATGATTCAGTCAAGCCACAAGTGTGTGTTTGAGAGAGAGAGAGAGAGAGAGAGAGAGAGAGAGAGAGAGAGAGAGAGTGTGTGTGTGTGTGTGTGTGTGTGTCAGTCCGCTAACTCCACCCGCATCTCCCTCTCCTTCTTTTCCCTTACAGCTCCACTGCCCTTTCATTTCTGCTACTCACAGCCGAATGCTTCTTCTTCTTCCCATACACATGCCTCTTTCATACAACGCCATTATGGTGGCGCCACCGAATATTTTTTATTTATCTATATCTGGAGACGCTAGCATAGTGGGGTGGCAATGTTTCTTATCCCACCAGCTTGGACGCGCACAAGTCGCCTCGCCCCGCCTCTTCTCCACTAATTTGGCTACGCTGCAAGTAATCACTGTAAACATATGGTGGCTTCGTGTGAGGGGCTCTTATTTCAACTCTTCTTACTGCCTCACTTGAGCACCACGCCGATGTTCACAATACTCATGGCTATCTTAATTAATTCTCATATCTCGCTGTGTTTGTCATCACCGCTCGCATGAACTTGCTGAAGTACAAGGAGGATCTGTCCAGTCTCATCACACTCCACTTTCAGCACGTGAATATCAACTCTAGAATGAAAGCACTATAATATCCACTACATAATGACCATAGGTGCTACTGACAATCGCAGCCGTACCACGAGTCAGTATTACCACTACGTAAGTGAACTACCAAGCTACCGTCACCAGCAGCCACAGCATGATTAACATAAATACTACAATACCCAATCTACGACCACCACTAGTACTATGAGCTAATCTATGAAGACCACAGGACAAAAGACATGTGTTTTGAGTGTGGCATTGTCAGGCATCCACTAGTGTATGTACTAATCATGCCCCGAGTGATGCAGGGGGATGACAGGAGATGGCCTTCCCCGCTGGCACATGCAGGGTGCAGCTGACAGGACTAGAGATGGTTCCTGCCATGTCTAAGCAGAATTGGATACCCCCGAGCAATGCAAGAGTAATGATGCAAGAAGATCCCAGAAGATGAAAAACAAAATACCCATAGAATGTAAAATATGTGAGATGGTTGTCTAAGGGAACTACAAGACATTAGATGAATGCCCAGAAAGAAACAGGAGATGCAGGAGAAATCCCCAAATGTACAAAAGGTAACAAGAATACCGAAAGAGGCAAGGTAAGCACGGTAAATGCCCACAGACAAACAAAAACTATGATAGATACCCCACAAGGCAAAATATGTAAGCTAAATGCCTCCAAGACATAGAAATGAAGTGCGAGGCAGTTCAGAGACCCATCCCAAGCTAGCCAGTCCCAAAGCAGCAGCAGCAGCGACGATAACACGAACTGCGACAAGGACAACAGCGGCAGTAGTATGTATGTATGTATAGCAGCGAGACGGATTAGCGCGGAGACTCACCACAAAGTAATTGGGCGGTAGTCTGGTCTTGCGGGCCCTGGAGGAGGCGGTGATGGGCTGGTAGTACTGCAAGGAGCACGGGAAGGGAGGTGGAAGAAGAACGGGAAGGAAAGAAAGAATTCATAAAGTGGGGTTTCTAAAAAAACTAACACAAGAACTGTTGTCGGATGTTTCACAAGTCATGGTGTCAAGTTTACACGCTTTCATACACTTTTACAAGTCCTCTGCACCTTCATAACATCCCCGCTTTAATTCAGATACACTCTCGCATCTTTACACGTCCTCGCGGTTTCTCTAAGTCCCGTCATGCCTTTATAAATGCTACTGACACCTTCATACATGTCTTTCTAGGTCTTCAGATGCGTCCTCGTACCTTCAGACACGTACTCATATCTATCACCTTCACGCATCCTCTCCGTTCTTACATTATAGACTACTTCGTGAATGCTGCATTTATCCTGACTTTCGGCTAACTCTTTTATTCTTTCAGTGGACTGGCAATAATAGTGGGCTTTTTTTGTTCTCATAATTTTTGTTGCCCTTGGCCGGCTTCCCCCTCTTACATGAAAAAAAAATCAAATTATAAAAGCAATGGAGTAACTGAAGAGGGAAAATAAAGCAGACCAAGATAAAATCATTGCCAGTTCATTTATGCGGTCTTAAGTCCCCTGATATGCTTCCATTCTCTTTTTTTTACATAGGTTCTATATAAAGCTTCGTAACACACCATTTAAACACAACACACGCTGTGAATCAATACTGCAGACTACTTGAATTCTTACCATGAAAACACTACTTAATAAGAACGTACTGAGAAAAGAAGAGAAAAAAATAATGAAACAACACTGGGATATACATTAAAAAGGAGGACAGTGCTAAGAAATTGATGGTAATGGGTAACTATGAATTCACTGCATGGCCTTGGGTGACTGAAAACCCGAAGCCAAGACACCTGACCTGTAATCACATCACCACTACAATGCCATCACCCGCCGGTCTGCAGGTCACGGGGCGGGGCAGTGGAAGGGTGTCAATATGAAGTAAATTTTAGTGATGAATCTTAATGAGGTTTCCAGGAGGGTCTGAGGACACTGTGTCTTGAATTGCGTTCTCTCTCACACACGAAGGTCAAGCCACCAGGGAGGGAGTAATGAGAGTAGTGGTGGGAGAAAAAAAAAGATGTATAAAAAAAAGGACATTACTTCAACAACTACGGTTATTTTCAAGTACAATAACGACTACTACTACTACTACTACTACTACTACTACTACTACTACTTCTACTACTACTACTACTACTACTACTACTACTACTACTACTACTCACTCACTCACTCACTCACTCACTCCAGGCTTATCAATTTGAAGTCACAGGCGAAAAGGGAAAATCATAAACAGACTCACTCACTCTCTCTCTCTCTCTCTCTCTCTCTCTCTCTCTCTCTCTCTCTCTCTCTCTCTCTCTCTCTCTCTCTCTCTCTCTTACCAGGTGCGGGGGTCCGGTAAGCGTGTGTGTCTTGCCGGATCCCGTTTGGCCGTAGCAGAAGACAGTACAGGAGAAGCCGTCAATGGCCATATCCAGCAGCCTCTTCACCCCGGAATGGTCCAGCACGTCTTCCTGAGTGGCCTCCGGTTCGAACACAACGTTGTAGGTGAACACTTTGGGCTTCTGCACCGCCTGACCGTTCATATTATCCATGTTAACCTGTGGAGCGAAGGAAGTTGGCCATGAGAGAAAGAAGGAAAGTTTAATTGGTTCCCAGAAAGCTAAATTGCAAAGGTGAAGTAAGATTATGTGACGTAGGAGGTGTGAGAGGCCTGGGAGGTAAGGACAGGGGGGGGGCAGTTAAGGGAGATTGCGTGCTAAGGGAGAAGAGGAGGGAGAGGAAGGAAGGAAGGGAAGGAGGGAGGAAAGGAGGGGAGAAGAGGTGATGAAAGCGACAAAAGCAGTGATTAAAGAAAGGAGGTGAGCTGAGAGGAAAAAAATACAGGTAAGAACGCAATGATTGGAGGAGATTATCAGAGAGAGAGAGAGAGAGAGAGAGAGAGAGAGAGAGAGAGAGAGAGAGAGAGAATAGATTAAATAAAAAAAAACGAAAATGTAGGAAGCAAAAGAATATTATACAAAGAATAAAAACGCGAGGAAAAAATAACAGTTATACAACCAAAAACACGAAAAGGAGAAAAAAAATAACCGACTCACTGACTGACTTACCGTCTTTTCATGTCACTTCTTATCACTAAAACCTTTCCCAAACACAAAATCCGGAAATGTTTCTAACCCTCCCCTTCCCTCCCCCCAATTCCAACCACCTCCCCCGGCCCTGTCCCGCCATCTCTCTCCCTAACCCCCTGTCCTGCCACCTCCTCCTCCCCTTTAATCTCCTTTCGTGTTTCAAGGTCAAAGCCCCCGAGATCTTGACCTGGCTCCATGTGTCCTCGTCCTCGTCTTCGTCCACCTCCTATTCCAGTGGCGGCCGCCCAGTCAGCTATGCGCGGGTTCAAGGGACGAGGGACGAGGAACGAGGGACGGGGCCGACTATTCCCAGCACGAGGCGGAGTAAGTAACGAGGGAGTTCTTAGAAGGTGAAGTCGAAGTGTGCTGGGTGGTGGTGGTGGTGGTGGTGGGTGGTGGTGGTGGTAGTGGCAGATTGGTGTATGTAAGGGTGGTGGGAGGTGCGAGTTTGCTATTTCTGTTATTACTACTACTACTACTACTACTATTGCTATTATTATTACTGCTGCTGCTGCTGCTGTTGGTGCTGTTATTATTTCTACAGTCATCGCTGTTATTATTGTTATTGCTATACTTTTCTTCTAGTTTAATGTCTAATATTTCTTCACTACTACTACTACTACTACTACTACTACTACTAGTAGTAGTAGTAGTACTACTAGTACTACTACTACTACTACTACTACTACTACTACTACTACTACTACTACTACTACTACTACTACTGTTTACCAATCCATATATTTGTTTATTCAGGAACAGGCGAGTGAAAAAAAGTTATTGTTAGCAACGTTGTGTGTGTGTGTGTGAGAGAGAGAGAGAGAGAGAGAGAGAGAGAGAGAGAGAGAGAGAGAGAGAGAGAGAGAGAGAGAGAGAGAGAGAGAGAGAGAGAGAGAGAGAGAGAGAGAGAGAGAAAATAAACACGAACAAAAAAGGACAAGAAAATATGCACCGACAAACACAGAACTATAAAAAAAAGGAACACTAAAAAGAAAACGTGAACAATTACAGTTACATAAAAGAAAGCGACGGAGAAAGAAAAAAAGAGAAAGAAAAAAAGAAAACAGTTACGAAAACGATACTGCACCACCATTTATTTTCCTCCTCCTCCTCCTCCTCCTCCTCCTCCTCCTCCTCCTCTTCCATTACCAATATTACTACTACCACCTTAACCTCCTGCAATTCTCTTCCTCCTCCTCCTCCTCCTCCTCCTCCTCCTCCTCCTTCTCCTCCTCCTCCTCCTCCTCCTCCTCCTCTGCACGGCCATCGCCACTCCTGCAATCCTCTTCCTTATTCTCCTCTTAGAAAATCCTCCTCCTCCTCCTCCTCCTCCTCCTCCTCCTCTCTTCCTTATTCTCTTCCTCCTCTTTGGACAATCTACCGCTTAACTTCGTAGTTGTCATATCGCTGTCTGTCCTCCTCTTCCTCTACCACTGCTTTGAAAATCATTTACCACCACCACCACCACCACCTCCTCCTCCTCCTCCTCCTCCTCCTCCTCTTCCTCCTCCTCTTACTCCTCCTCCTTTATCTTCCAACCCGCCGCATAATGGCTCCAATTACCACAATTAGCAATTTTGTAAAACTCCAATGTTTACAGCACAATACTAGACTCCTTGGACTGCTGCAGCGGGAGGAGGAGGAGGAGGAGGAGGAGGAGGAGCATAGGGAAGACAGAATAGCAGGACAGAGAAACTAAGGAAAAGAAAGCACAGTTGAAAATCAGTGTTAAATTAATGAAAAGCAAACAATCTCCCCATGAAATAATGATGTGTGTGTGTGTGTGTGTGTGTGTGTGTGTGTGTGTGTGTGTGTGTGTGTGTGTGTGTGTGTGTGCTCGTATCCCTAATGACCTTGCAGGACGAGAAGAAGAAGAAGAAGAAGAAGAAGAGAACGAAGGAAAGGTGACAGAGGAGGTTAGTTGAGGGAAGATGGAGACATGAAGGAAGAGGGGAATGGGGGCGACAGGGAGAAAGGGGAGAACGGGGAGAAGGGAGGAGAGGGGAGAGGGGAGAGGGGAGAGGGGAGAGGGGAGAACAGTGAAGGGGGTAAGGGGGGTTGTGTATGGCAAATGTGGGACGTTCGATAAATCCACACTAAGGTATACATACATGTGTGTGTGTGTGTGTGTGTGTGTGTGTGTGTGTGTGTGTGTGTGTGTGTCTGTTATAAACTACAGCCATTATTTTCAACAACAACAACAACACTATAATAATCATCATCATCATTACTATCGATCTCTCACATTCCCAAACACCAATTTTCTTCATTATCTCCTGCTATCACCATCAACATCATCATCAGCATCAACATCAACAACATCACCGTCACTGGACATTCTGACACGCTTCACCACCACCACCACCACCACCATCACTAGCACGAAGAAGAAGAAGAAGAAGAAGAAGAAGAAGAAGAAGAAGAAGAAGAAGAAGAAGAAGAAGAAGAAAGTATGCAAAAAAAAAAAAGAAAACTAAGAGAAAAGATCCATATACAAAAACACTGTGTTCTCTACCACGACTATTTTCCAAGGCCACAGAGACGTCTAGCTGGGTTTTCAAGTGTTTCTCCAGTAAACAACGTAGATATCTGGTCACACTGCCTCTAGAACCGTAAAAACACCTTAAAAACTCTTATGAATTTAAATAAAACCTTTTGAACTATTGGAAGTAAAGGACAGATGTGTTTGAGAATATAAGCCAAAGGAGAAAACAGAAAAATAACAATAATAATTTCTTCCTTCCCTCTCTCCCTCTCTTCTCTTCTCTTCTCCATGTATCTCCTCTCTTATCTCCCTCCTTCACCCCCCAACCCTCCCCCGTCCCTACTATGACGTCACATGTAAACAAACAAACCGAGTTACAATATATCGATTCTGTGTTCCATTCCATGCTCCAATCACCCCCTCTCCCTCTCTCTCTCTCTCTCCCCCTCTCTCCCTCTATAACACCTGTCTGCCATCCTGTCCCAATGGCACCTACTTTTACTCTTGACACACCTGTAGTAGTAGTAGTAGTAGTAGTAGTAGTAGTAGTAGTAGTAGTAGTAGTAGTAGTAGTAGTATGTAGTAATTTAGGTAGTCAGAAGTTAGGTTATGATTTCTCTCTCTCTCTCTCTCTCTCTCTCTCTCTCTCTCTCTCTCTCTCTCTCTCTCTCTCTCTCTCTCTCTCTCTCCATACACACACACAAACAAAACAAACATGCGTAACCCCCAACAACAACTTGAAAAAAAAAAATGAATCAAAAAGTAAAAACATGACGGAACAAGATTACTGAGAACTGCGCCGCTGACAAAGAAAGACACGAAAATAGTGCTGACAGTGGTGCTGGTGTTGACATTTCAAGGCCAAAGCACGATGATGAAGAGGACGAAAGAGTGAGGAGGAAGAGAAGGAAGAGATAAAGAAAGGGAGAAAGAATGGAAGACAATAGGATGAATGTCAAAGGCCAATGACCGTTTGAGGAAAAGAGAAAAACAAAATAAAGGTTTAAATCTTAAATCAAGGTGACATTGAAAAATTTTCGAGGAATTTCTTCCCTCCTTCCGTAACTGAAAAGGAGAAGGGGAGGTAAGGGAATGAGAAATATGAGAAAAGCAGGGGAAAAAAACAGAAAGATTGTGAGAAGAAAGAAAGAGAAAAGGGGGAAAAGAAAGACTAACATAAAGGAAAGGGAAGAAAAGGAATCTGAAGGGAAAGGGAGGTTAACGAGAGAAGTGAAGAGAATGTGAGGGGAAGACCGGAACGAAAGATAAAGGATAGGAAGGAAAGAGTCGGAAATGTGGAAATAAGGAAAGAAAAAGAGAAGGGAAGTGAAGAATGGGAAGAAGAGGAGGATTATTGTAAAGTGGAGGGAAGAAGAGAGAAAGGAAAGACGAAAGGAAGGGAAAAAGAGAGAGAAAAGGAAGCGAGGGGGAGTGGAATAAAGGAAAGAAGAGGAGAGTTGAAATGAAAGAAAGAAAAAAAAGAGAGAAAAAGAAGAAAAATACGTGAGTGGAAAAAGAAAAAGAGAAGATAAAGAGGACGAGGAAAAAAAGAGATAATGAAAAGGAAACGTGTTAATTGAGTGCATGCAAGGAAGGAATTTGTATCGAGTTGAGAATGACGGGAGGAGGAGGAGGAGGAGGAGGAGGAAGAAGAGAAGAAGAAAATGAGCAACTCTTTTCCCTCCTTTAATCATCCCCTCACTTTCTACGATTACCTCCTCACCCTCTTACACCTTAAATATTCTCCTTAAACAGCTTCTCTCACCCTAAAACCAAACGTCTTCACTCTAAAACAGGAACATAAAAGCAGAAACCCTAAAATAAACACAACAGGATTACCTAAAAGCGAAATATTCCTTTTCTAAACCCAATTAAGGACAATCTATCATCTTAATGGAAGAATACTCTCTCTCTCTCTCTCTCTCTCTCTCTCTCTCTCTCTCTCTCTCTCTCTCTCTCTCTCTCTCTCTCTCTCTCGCACACCCTGAGGAGCTCAATTCGTCTTTTTAATAGCGGTTTATCCTTCATCCTAAATCAGTGTCCTCCTCCCTTATTCTTCCCCTCACAAACACACGCACGATATAGGTCAAGGCGTGTGTGTGTGCGTGTGTGTGTGTCTCTAGAGGTAGCGTCTGCGTGTCGTACTGGCCGATATCAACAAATTGCATGTTCTTTTTCACCATTCACTGCCGCTGCCACCATCACCACCACCACCACCATCACTACAATCTTGTATCTTTTTTCTTTTTTTCACCTACCCACCTTCATCATCATCGCCTATTCCTTCATGATCACAACCATTAATACCTTCGTCCGTACCTCACCAATACGACCACTACCACCACCACCACCACCACTTCCACTACTACTACCATACCCATCAACCTTATTACCTTATATTAGAGGCAAGAAGTTCACGACAAAAGGAATGTAAAGTAAGGAGGAGGGGGAAAGGAAGGAATGACTGACATGGAAGACACACGAAAAGAAGACGACAAGAAGGGGTGATGGAGGAGAAGCAGAGTGGACTGAGTGGAATGCGAGGGAGAGAATGTGAAAGGTGAGAGGGGGACAAGTGGGATAAATAGAAGAAAAACAAAACAAAAAAACTAAAAAGAAGAGTGGAGAGACAAAAGTTAAAGGAGAGAAGAAAAGAAAAGACTAAAAAAATAACGATAATGAAGAATAAGGACTGTCAGACGAAGATGAAGCGTGTGTGGAGATAGGAAAATGAGAAAGGGGAGGAGAAAGAGCAGAAAACACTGAGAGAGGAAGAAAAATAAGAAGGAGTAAGAAAAAAGAAAAGAGAGAAACAAAAGATAAAAATACCAAAAGTGGAAATAAAACACAGTAGATGCAGAATATAAATGACAGTGAGGAGACCAGGAATAACCGGAGGAGAAAGAAAACAAAAAAAGAAAATAGGAAGAAACATAAGACAAATACCAAAAGAATAAACGCAAAACACAGATGGTGAGTATGAATGACAGTAAGAGGACGAGGAGCAACAGGAGGAGGAGGAGGAGGAGGGAGAGCGAAGGAAGAGGAAGAAGAATGACAGGGAGAAGAAAAGGGCAAATGGGGGGAAGCAAGGAGGAGGACAGGAGGTGGTGTTGGCCTTCCTTCCCGGGACGTGAATCTATAAAACTGGGTCAGACATAAGAAGTTAATGGCGCAGCGGGGCGTTTAAATGTCGAGGTGAGAAGAGATGAGGGAAGGGGAGGCGGGACGCAGGCCTCTTCTGCATGGTGTGACAAGCCTGTGGTGTAATAAAAGCTATTTAATATTAAAGAAACGCTCTACTCTCTCATAACTATTTCCAAAGGCCACAGAGATGATTAGTGAGGTACTCAAGAATGTTCCTCCTGATGATAATATAGAAATTTTGTTAATCTGTCACCGAAATCGTAAAAGAACACCCTAATAATGCTTTGGTAACTTATTAAAAATGGGTGTATTCAAAATCGTTGTTCTCCCTCACCTTGACCCTTTTCAAAGGCCACAGGAATGACCGGCCTGGTTCTCAAAACTGTCTCTCCTCTTAATAATGTAGAAATCTTGATAATGTCACTAGAACCCAAACAATCCGTCCCTTCAACTAGAGCCTTTGGGAAAATAATGGAGATGTAGCACTGGAGTTTTTTAAAAGTGTATTGTGTAAAGGAAGAGGATTTAAAATGCATCATATATCTGACTATTAAGACGTAGTAAATAATAAACGTTTACTTACAAAGGAAACGTTTGTTTGTGGATTAACAGTTTTACATGGAATTTCCAGGTATGTGCGTGTGAGCATGTAGTCGTAGTGGTAGTAGTAGTAGTAGTAGTAGTAGTAGTAGTAGTAGTAGCATAGTGTAACAGTAGCAGTCAAGGACGAAGAACAAAATTAGCCCCATAAACCTTGGAATTATCAGCAGTGCCCACACTTATCATGACATATGCCCTGCCCTACCCTTCCCCTCCTCCTCCCCTCCATCCTGCCCCATGTCACGCACAAGGTCACGCGTCGATAGGTGGCGCTATGTGGGTCACTAGGTCAAGACACTGGACTGGGTCACGTGACATGGACTCCACCCCACCCATCACCATCCTTACCACCCCTCCCTCAGTCACGCCCGCCAGTCACCAAGTCACGCTGAATACATTGTCAATTTTAGTCATTTTGGATTGAGAGAGAGAGAGAGAGAGAGAGAGAGGGGGGGGGGGGGGATTACTTACCCAGGCTTGTCCCTCCCCAGGAAACTGAAGGCACATTTCATCACATCGATGCCTCTCCTTCTCGTTCAAAGGGCGGCACCTGCAACACAAAGCAATACTTAGTCGACACAGACACACACACACACACACACATGCACACACACACACACACACACACACACACACAGTAGTACCCTAATCAAACACACAGTAACGCACACTCACTCAATACAATCATACACTCGACTTATTCAATAAAGACCAAAAATAGCACACTCAATACTCACCTGCTACTACTTACTTAACACCAGTAGAGCAGCACATACTCACGCAACACAAACAAACATTCACAAAACAGTCATTCAACACCCACAAACTGTAACAAACATACCGATACAACACAACCAAATATTCTACATGTTTTTTCACAACTATACTCGCTGAACAGACTCATGTCGGTATTCATAAGCGCTTTGCTCTCTCACCACGATTTTCCAAGATTAAAGAAATTATTAGTGGGGTTTTCAAGAGTGTCTTACCAGTAAATAATGTAGAGATCTTGTCAGTCTATCTCTAGAATCACAAAAATACCTTAAAAACTCGGGTAAACTTACATAAAGCTTTTTGAAGTAGTGGGGAAGGATCGAAGTGTTTGAAAATATAAGCTTTATCTAACACACACGTTTAGTAACACAACCACTCGATTGATCAATATAAAATACAAACTGAGGAATATCACAATCAAGAACGCAACTTTCAGTGACATCAAAACTTTTAGTCAATGTGATTTTTCTTAAATTGTTCCTTAAATGTTGTTTTTGTTATTATTATTATTATTATTATTATTATTATTATTATTATTATTATTATTATTATTATTATTATTATTATTATATTACTAATTTTATTGATATAAAGAGAGAACAGAGAGAAAGTGGAAAGACTGACATATATACATACATAAACTTTCTCTCTTAGTAAACACACACACACACACACACACACACACACACACACACACACACACACACACACACACACAGCCAATCCTGACCCACGCACGCACTTTACGAATAACTCAGAAAATAACGAAAAAAACTAAGAACCGTAAAATAACGCAAAGATGACTTCCGAGCTCATCTAAATAAGTTACACACGAGTCTTTCTTGGTAAAATGTAAGAATGAGAACGAAATAATAATCAGGTGTGTTTCTTACGAGTGTCGAATGATTTGTTGATTGTAAGTTTCTTGACTCTGGTTTTCAGTGCTATGAGGAAGGAAGGAACGGAGAGAGGGAGGATGGAGGGAAGGAAGGGTGGAAGGAAGGAAAGAAGGAGGACGTGTGGGAAGGAGGAACAGACCGGAGGATAGAGAAAGAGAAATGTTATGATGAAGGAAAATGAAAAGGGGATGGACTGAGAAGTAAGAGAAGGAGAACGGAAAGAGAAGGTAAATAAAAGAAAAAAAAGGAGAAAAAAGGAGATATGGAGCCCTAGGAAAAAATATAATAAGTGTAAAAGCAAGAAAATAATAAGAGAAGAAGAAAAAAGGAAGAAGAGTAAAATAAAAGAGGAAGGAAGATGAAAAAATAAAGAAATAAACACTACATCACCACCATCACCACCACCACCACCATCATCACCAGTATCGAAGTTCCCGTCCCCCTATGACACAGTTTGACGTCAGGTTGGATTACGTAGAAGTTGTGTCTGGCCCCCCCTCTCGCTCCAATAATGTTTAATGCACCTGTGTTGAAGTTCAGTGAATGCTGTGTACCTGCCGGCCCAGACACGTGGCAAGGGAGGCAGGTGATGCAAGAAGAAGGATGAAAGCAGAAAAGGAAGACAAGGAGGTGGGAGTGAGAGAAAAAAAAACGAGGATGCTAGAAAGAGAAGATGAGTGTGAAGGTGAGATAGTTGAAAAGGAAGAGAAGGAAGAGGAGAAGGAAGAAGAATAGGAGAACAAGAACTAAAAGAACAACAGGAAAAAGAACAAAAGTAATAGAAACAATATTAAGAACAAAAAGGAGGAAGAGGAGGAGGAGGAGAACAAGAACTAAAAAGAACAACAGAGAAAGAGGAGAACAAGAATAAAAAGTAAGAATAGGAACAAAATCAAGAACAAAAAAGAGGAAGAGAAGTAGGAGGTAAAGGAGGAGGAAAATAAGGACGACGATTAGGAAGAAACGACGCACACACATACACACACACACACACACACACACACACACACACACACACACACACTTCTGACAACTCTACAATGGCAACAAATATCATGTATCGTTCTGTCTCTTAGCGACCTTCACTCCCATTGGTCCGCCTCTTCGTGACGTCATCTGCATAACACCAACTTGCACGTTCATTGGCTCAGCTCTATCATGTCACGTAAACAAAGTCTCCCATTGGCTACTCCTTGTGACGTCACCAGTATCGCACTTTATTTATTGCCTGGAACTTCTTGGTGACGTAATAAATATAACATTGCTATTTCTATATCAAAGTTGGAGAACGTTATTGATTGTTGTTATATTTTTTTACTGAGGAAATCTTGTTGTTGTTGTTTTCAATCAGAGAGGAAGTGACAGGAAGTGAGAAGGAATGAGGGGAAGTGAGGGGAAGCGAGGGAAATTCAAGGGAAGTGAGGGGAAGTGAGGGGAGAGGTGTAACAAAATCAAGGTCAAAATAAAAAGTACATTATTCATCGTTTCCTCACTTCCCTCTCCCTTCTCCCCTCTCCCTCCCTTCGCCCACTACATAAACCACCTGATCCTTCCCCTCACTTCCTCCACCATTCTTCTCTTTATATCCTCATAACTATTCCCTCCTCCCACTTCCTTCCCTCACATCTTATCTGTCCCCTCACTTCCTTATCCTCTTTCCCCTCACAATTCCTTTCCGGTTTTTCCCTCTCTATATTTTCGTCTTCATCTCTACTTTCCCCTTCCTTTCCCC
>CM035200.1:13709854-13748765 GCA_020233015.1 Callinectes sapidus | reverse complement strand
TATATATATATATATATATATATATATATATATATAAACAAGGTTTAAGAAATGAAGACAATGGATGACATCAGACGCAAAGCGCTCACCTGTGGAGCCGCGTTCGAACACCAGAGGTGACATGATGAAGAACAGGAAAATAATCTATCTCAACCTTAGTATCCCTTTCAACGAAGTAAAAGAAAGAATGATTTGTTAACTTTCACGCATGTTTCACTGGTATCTATGCATTATACAAGAACAGTTTACGGGTAGAAAGTTATAATGATACGGGTAAGTGTGGTTGGAATCGGACAAGTTGTTTTTAAACCCCGGAGAAGGTGGCGGGGTGTGGCCAGGCTGGTGTGTGTTCCTACAATACATGGCTCTATTTGAACTTTGTGAGGCGCTCTGCTTATAAAGAACAAGGTGAGAAGAGTTCCCCGAGTGGCGGCAGCTGCAGTACAGGTGAGACAGGGTGAAGGGGGCGAAGGAGCCAAGGAAGGAGAGGTGAGAGGAACATCCGGAGGGAGGGAGTCATTGCGGGGAGAGGGACATGCCATTACGTATCATACATCCTTGCTGTTGTTGACCACCAGCATAGGGATTTATGAAGGATTGTAGCGTTATTCGAGAGATGTGAGATAGATTTACATCAGTGGAGTAGTTTATAGTTATGATAGGTTATATTTACTTAAAGGTTAGTTTGGGTCAGATTTAATTGGATATTAGTTCGGTTAGGTGAAGTGAAATATGATGTGGCCTCAGTTAGGTAAAGTGAATTGAGGACAAATCAGATCAAGTTTTTTGTCTAAGTTTAGTCTTGAGAATAGTTTAAGTTTAATCAGTTTAGAGGTTGGGTTCTACTATAGATTGGTACAATGAACACCAGATGATTTTGGCCACTGTCAGGTTGTTGTTCTTATTATTTACATTTCCAATCAGTACACTACCTGTCTGAAATAAATAATAATGCTTCAAAAGGTCCGGGAATGTGCTGTGTCTGTCAAGTTTTCTAAATCCAGGAGGGCACAGGCCCCCCTGGCTAGATTAGGTTCATGTTAGGGTTTGGTTAATTATGAAAAATCTACCTTGCATCCTCCCAAACTCTTAAATCCCCAAAGGCCCCCAAGCTTGTTGGAGGGGTTGGGGGGGTGATGGTAGAGATATTGTATTAAACTATAAATTTACTGGAGGTTGATTAGATTGTTTGGTGTATTGTTAGAGTAATTGCTACTTTGCAATATGCAGGATCTATATCCAGTAAATAACCAGAGCAAATTAAAGTGCCTTATGGAAATAGCACAGGAAGGTGACTATGCCTTTATGGACTTTCCAGAATCTCACCTTTCACCAGACATAACAGGTGAAGAAATTAGAATAGAAAATTATACCTCGTTCCGCACAGCCAGGAAAAATAGAAGGCATGGAAGTGTGGTTCTGTCACTAAATTAACCAATATCATAGAACAAGATGAATAGAGTTCTTCCAGTGGAGGGTGTGCTGTGATTGTTACATACACAGGGTTGCAGAATTGGATGGTATAAGGTCTGACTTTGACTCTAACTCTGTGATCCTGGTTACATATAGCCTGAAAGTAAATAATTGTATCAAATGTCTCAATTTCTTCTACAGAAAGATGGGGTTATGGGTGTTACTAAATGTAGCCACAGTGTTGGTGGCAGCAGGACATGCACAGCTGCTTCAGAACAACAACCTTCTGGTGGATCCCCTGCTGGAAAACACTGTGGAGAAGACCTGCCCCACCAACTGGTCCACACATAGAGGGTCTTGCTACAAATTCATCCGCTCTCCTGTCAAGACGAGGCAGCAGGCTAGGGCACAGTGCCAGGTTGTTAGCTTGGATCTGTGTTACTTTACTGGATCTTCTATTTTGCACCATCAAAAACAATATCAATCCATCAATATTGTCACATACATACATACATAAATAACTTTTGTTGTTTTCTCATTTATGCAAACCCTTTTCCACTGTTGCTGCAGGCATATGGCAAAGGCTCAGACCTGGTGAGTGTAAGTAATAAAGATGA
Source organism: Callinectes sapidus (assembly GCA_020233015.1). NCBI lineage: Eukaryota > Metazoa > Arthropoda > Malacostraca > Decapoda > Portunidae > Callinectes > Callinectes sapidus. The sequence goes on along the minus strand of CM035200.1, from coordinate 13,746,735 downwards.
GCATGGCTTCCTCACTCGCTACCTTCATGAAAACGATCCTCTCCCACGTAAGTGGTACACAGCGGGTTACCAGAAGACTCCAGGCTTCTGGGAGAATGAAGGGGACAAGTCTTCTTATCAAGACATGTTGGAGGCAATCTTACCAGACCAGCCAACCACCCCACAGAACAATTATCTTGCATACAGGTTAGTACTACTCAGTGGTCTTTTGGTCGCCACAATTTTTGTATGGAACGTAGATAATTTGACATTTAAAGTCTGTACATTTTTCGAACACTTTACATCTTTATGTAGTTGGAATGCATATGTTTTATATATTAGACCCAAAATACCATCTCTCTTCCTTCATTAATTTCTCTTTTAGGCTAAAAATCAGAGTTTCTTATCACACAGGTTTAACTTCTTCACCTATCCTTGATTAAATTGTGTCCATCCTTCACTCATTCCCTCCTCACACAGCTACTCAGTATTGCACAAAGAGTGGGGTCTTCTGATGGTGGATGGGGAAGAAGCCCTTCTCTATATATGTGAAATCCCCCAAGCCAACATTAACAACATCATTGATGAATCCGTGGAACGTGACCACGAGTATGGTTTGGTGATAGAGGACCCCACCAGGGTGCCTCAAGGGCCAGTCTTTACCCTACAGCCCGTGGAGAAGATCTTTGACATGGCACGGCGAGAGGTCGTCAACTACATCTCAGTCACGTGTCTTGGTGAGTTGATGGTGGCTGTTTATGTATCTCTTTGGTGTCAATTGTGTAAAGAATATGAAGTGATTAAGAATATGAAGTACTTTTCATTCTTGGGACTTACTGTTCATGTTTTCCCAGCCAAAGGTTACCCACCACCCACCTACACCTGGTACAAGGAGAGTTATGAGAATGAAGCTATCATGTCCCGCCCCATTGATCCACTCCAGGACCCGAGAATCACTGTGTCTGGTGGAACTCTCATTATCAACAATCCTAAGCAGGCAGGCATACTTTTCCTACTTCTCTTTTGTTACAGGGTTTTAATCAGCATGTTTTGTAACTTAGCACTCTCTCTCTCTCTCTCTCTCTCTCTCTCTCTCTCTCTCTCTCTCTCTCTCTCTCTCTCTCTCTCTCTCTCTCTCTCTCTCTCTCTCTCTCTCTCCCTCCCCTGACTTCATTCTCTTTTGCAAGTTGTCTCTTTCTTCCTGTTGCTCCTCTTATTCTTTATTTTTCATCCTTTAAGGATTAAATAAGTACTCATCATAAACTGACCTTCTGTCTTGTGCTAATCTTAAACTTTTGTCTTGTATTACCTTGTGATCCTCCTCTCCCTAACACACACGCACACACACACACGTCAACAGGTTGAGGACAGAGGGAAGTACCACTGTCGGGCTGAAAACAAATTTGGCTCCATCACCTCAGAGAGTATCCAGCTGTCATTTGCCTATGTGGCTGAGTTCAACCTGAAGCGTTCAGATGAAATAGGTAACCAGTACTGGGGGAAAGCCATTTACTGCGACCCACCACAACACTTCCCTGGTAAGTTGAAAGGGTTTCATTGTTTTAAAATAGTGATGACTCGGGCCACTAATCTTCTGATCCCCATACACCCTTCCTAATGTCCATAAAATTGTCTGATTACATCCAAATCTTATGGTAAAAATGTTTCCCAGTACTGAAGGGGTTAAGTTAAGGAACCATGAAAACCAATAAGTAGGGTGAAGGAGCTGAGTGTTGACAATTGGCCGTATTCCCAGATGTCCGCTACTACTGGGCTCGTTCCTACTTCCCTAACCTGGTGGAGGAGGACCGTCGCACAATGGTTTCCTACGATGGCAACCTCTACTTCTCCTACGTGGACATGATTGACAATGGAAAGTACAGCTGCAACGTCATGAGCTCTGTTTCGGGGATTGGCAAGAATGGACCCTACTTCAACCTGGAAGTGCTCCCCCATCGTGAGTGTGCCAGTGTTGGATGGGTGGGATGAGGGTGGGTTGGTTCAGCAGTGTCAATGATGCTTCACTCTACGGTTCCTTTTCTGTTCATTAGTACTTTCCTTACCTGGTTAGTTTTTTTGATCGTCATTTCCCTTCCTCAGTCATCACAGCTGCCTTAGTAGTGTGCCAGTGCATGTTGCTTGAATTTTGCTGCGTGTTTCATATTAGTTGGTGTTATACTCTATATTCATATTAACCTTTTGATCATGTTTGGATTTTTTTCTTTTTTACAAGTATGTATATGTAGACTAAAACATTAGCCAAAACTGTTTCCCTAGCTTGTTCAGTTAATGATGTACAAGAACCTCTTTGCTCCCCACAACAGTTAACTACCAGCAGCTGAAGTTTGCCAACAACTTCCCTAAGGCGTTCCCTGAGGCTCCCATCAGAGGGGAGGACGTCAGGCTGGAATGCATCGTTTTTGGATAGTGAGTCTCTGCTTGTCTGAGGAAATGGTGATGATGAGTGGTCAATTGTCACTCCAGAGTATGACAAGAGGATAGAATAGCAATTATAGTGGATTTTTCTTAGAAGTAACAGTTATTAGAGTTTATTATTTAAGGTATACTGAAATATAAACAGTGTTATATATATAGATAGTTAAGGAAGTCATATCATTGAAAGGTAAGTTGATAGATTACCGAGCGAAATATTGTATTATTTTCTTATGGAAGTCATGCAATAGATGAAATAATACAGGTAAGTGCGTACCAGTGGCTTGTTTAAGTCAAACAAATCCACTGGCTTCTATTGTTTCCTAAGAGAGATGAAAGAAATTATCAGAAATTGAAGTATCCCATCAGGTTTATGAGAGTTCCATCTTCCCCTCCAGTCCTGTTCCTTCATACAACTGGACGCGGCGTGGTGGTTCCCTGCCTCGAGGTGCTCAGCTGCTCAGCTACAACCGGGTCCTCCTCCTGCCAAAGGTGGAACCCACAGACATGGGTGACTATGTGTGTCGTGCCCATAATAACAGGGTGGCCATTGAAAACAGCATTGCTCTCAGTATTCAAGGTGAGAGAGAGAGAGAGATAATGCAACCTTCTCTTTGTCCAGCCATTGTCTTGTTCATATTTCTTGCACCATTTGTAGTAAATTGGATTTGTTCTTAAGGTTACTCTTGTTTGTATTTTCTTACTGTATTATTCATATTTCTGGTATCTTCAGATGTTATAACTGAATTGGCTCAGTTTTAAAAGTTTCTTATTTTTTTTAAATTTTATTTTCCTTTTCCATTATTATAACACAGTCAATATTTCCTGCAGCCAAGCCAAGCTTCACTATACGTCTTCAAGACCAATTCATTGCCAAAGATGCAGACCTCATGTGGGAGTGTGAGGCATTTGGCATCCCTGATGTGGACTATGCATGGCTGAGGAACTCTGAACCGCTCACCATGGAAATGCTGACTGAGGATGAAAAGGAGCGTTATGAGCTGGCAGTGAGTTCTGTGTTCATGATACAATGGGTGTAATCACACTGAGACATGTATCATTCACTTATAGATAATGGTTGCTGTCTATTTCTCCACAACATAAAACAAAATTCAGTGTTCCTGGCACATAATGTTTTGAATTTGAGACATTTTTACTATTAGCTCACAAAATCCTAATGTCTCCAGGTTCCTATGGATCACACATACTTGTATAATAACATTAGTGGTATTATATTATGAAGTACAGTATCTACCCACTATTCCTTCCCAAAAATCCCTGAATTATTGATGCAAAAAAACTTTAAGAGCAAAATCCATGAGTATGCAGGGCTGTGAATGGTGAACAGTGAATGGGTGAGGGTATACTGTATAAGAACTGTACTATGCTGTGAATTGAGCATCTAAACATCAAGGTATAAGGAGTATTGTGTGTCAGTGTATATCTTTGCTCACAGGACAGCATATTCAAGATCAAAGGGGTGAAGGAGTCTGATGAGGCTGTATACCAATGCATGGCAACCAACCAGCTGGGCACCTCCTACTCCTCAGCCCAGCTCAAAGTGTTAAGTGAGTACCCAGCAGGGAGGCAAGAATCATTAGAGTTCTGAAGAAAAAAATGGTGATTATTATGAAAAAATACCTGGAGTAGTTGTAGTAAATAAGAAAGAAAGGAAGGAAGGAAGGACTTACTTTAAATCTCATGGTATATTTTCCCACCTTTAGAGTTGGCACCAACCTTCCGCAAGAAGCCGCTGGAGACGGAGATGTATGGCGCTGAGGGTAAGAATGTGACCATCGTGTGTAATCCCGAGGCCGCACCGAAGCCTAAGTTCACGTGGCGACAGAATGGACTCATAATTGGGAACGGTGAGTGACGAGGAAGGCGTGTAAGAGTTGTTAGTACCATTAAAGAATTCAAAGGAAACTAAGTGTGGAGAGTGATCAATGAAAAGTGGTGATGATGATGATGATGACATTCTTCCAATAATCTCTTCTCTCTTGCAGGTGGAAGAAGGAAAATACTGCGCAATGGCTACCTGGTGATTGATCCCGTCTCCCGTGAGGATCGAGGCAACTACTCTTGCACGGCCGAGAACATCTATGGGTCTGACACCAGTTATGGATGGCTGGAAGTCCTGCGTGAGTTGGCGTCTGTGTCAGTGCCTGTAGGAAGGATGATCACGTCTTAGATTTTGTTTTTGCTTGTCAAATTGATGTGTGAATACTACACTTCTGTGGTGTGTACATTTATGAATTTGTCTGTCATTTATCATTTTGTCTTTATTGATGGTACTTTTTATCCAGTGCTTCCTATATGCTTAAAAGAAATATATCCTTCACTTTTTTTTGTAATATAGTGAGTGAGACTAGTTCAGTGTTGTACAACAGGATATTTTCATCAGGTGGCCTCATTCCTGCTATTTGTTTGAAAAAATTATTATCAATAGTAAAGTAACAAGTACTTTCTGAAGTTATTATGGAGACATGGCTATTCTTGAGATCAGGGCATTTTTTGTTGCAGCATTATTAGTTCTTTGTTCCACACAGGCAAGCCAGAGTTTTACCGCAGTCCACCTGAGGAAGTGATAACTGCCAAGGGGGACAACATTACCCTGGAGTGTGAGGCATACATTGATCCTCTCCTGGATAAGTCCTACATCTGGCGGCACGATGGCCTCAGGATTGAACTAGACGATACTGAGTACCTTCGTCACCTTGCTTACATGCAGGTCTGTGTGTGTGTGTGTGTGAGTGTGAGTGTGAGTGTGCATGCATCCATGTGTGTGTGTATGTGTGCGCTTCAGTCTCTATGAGTCCCTCACTGTTTTATTTATGTTTTATGATTTTTTAGTTTGTTCATGTTTCTGTATTTTGTGTTGTTTGATTTTGTATTGATTTCTTTTTTTTCTATATACCTAATTTGCCATTATCCTTTACCTTGATTTGTTTCACCACAGGGCTATGATTATGAGTACCAGAGTCGGAGGTACAACCTCTATGTGAGTATGTTCAGCACCTGTACAGTATGCATTGTTGCACTTCTTTGAACGTGATTTTGTATCTGTGACACAACCTTTATTTATTCCACCTATAATAAAACCTTTGTTTAATCCAAACCTTTCTTCCCACAGGACAACCCATATGAATCTTCCCTCTATCTAAAGAGAAGGGAGCAGGAGGTGTATGTTGCCAAAAGATATCCTCCCTACCAAAAGGTAAAGCTTGTCATCATTGTAACCTTTAAGTTCTCTCACAATATTTGTTTCTAAATAGATTATTGCTGATCAAGACTATTGCTGTGTATGTTTTGTTATGAGTTCACCAAATTTGTTACATCTGAAGGAATGCATGAAGGGCATTCAAGGTGGGAAGATGTGTGTTCCAAATATTTGAAGAAATTACGATGATTTGATGAAATGCTTGTAAATGTAAATGCATGTATGTTTTTTTTCTTGACTGGACCATATTTACAGAGGATGTCAGCCTTGTATATTGATTTGTTGATTACTGAGATGAATTTGTAAGAGAAACATTCTTCCTTACCATTCGTGTTTCCTTGTCACTATTGCAAGAAGTCTGCTAATTCATTCACTCGTCTTTCCTTCATCTCAGGGCCTCCGTGTTGGTCACCTGAGGATACCAAATATCCAGATGGAGGATGCTGGTGTGTATGAGTGTGTGGCCATGACACCTGTGGCCAAGATTTCCATATCCACCAAGATTATTGTCCACGGACCACCAGGACCACCAGGTACAGTGGTGCAGTGACTGGTGGGCAGCTGAACAACTTTCTATTGTAGCATCTCCTTAACAGTGCCATACCTCTTTTTATTCTTTCTTTATTTTTATTTATACGATGTGGGCTTTTTAATGGGAATTTATGGGCTAATGGAGACTGCCCAGTGGAGACCTCCCATCTGAAAGCTCACCCATTTGAGAGCCATTACCCCGAGTGGATGCCTAATTTCCCCTCGGACTGTAACCAGAATTTGAATCCGTGTGGTTGGGGATCTCTCGGCCCCTAAAGTACACGTGGTTCCTCTGTGCCACGGCAGCCCCTTGATGAAGTGTCTCATTCCCAGGTGGAGTGACAGCCGTGGACCTGACCAGCACAAGCGGCCGAGTGAAGTGGACCAACGGCGCAAGTAATGGCCGACCCATCTTGTCCTACAACATCCAGACTCGCACTCAGTGGACCAAGAAGTGGATTACAGTGGCAGAGAATATACAGGCAGAGGTGAGGAGTGGGAAAGCTTCTACAGGAGAATTTAGTGTTAGAGGAACTTGGGTTGAGACAGGAAGAAATACTACAAATGAAAGGATGGAGTTGAGACTGTAAGGAAGGGAAATGGAAAGAGTGGGCAGCAAGATTGGCTCTGTCACTGCAAAGAAGACATTTATGGGAGATTTTTGAGGAAAAGATATGGAAGACTGCTTCAACAATGGGTATTTTTCTTATGTAAGAGGGGGAAGGTGGTCAGGGGCAACAAAAATAATGAAAATAAGAAGCCCACTAATTGCCATTCCCCTGAAAGATCAATAGAGTTAGCTGACAGTCCGAGACAAATGTCTGGAAACCTCCCTCTGAAATAAAGTCATCATAGTAAGCTGGAAATACAGAGGCTGGTAGGAAGTTTAGAGTTTACCAGAGAAAGGAATGAATGATTGGGAGCACTGGTTAACTCTTGCATTAGAGAGTTGGACAGCATAGGAGTGAAGGGAAGAAGAAGGTCTTGTGCGGTGAGGCTGCAGGACGACGGTAGGCATGCATTTGAAGTAAATGAATTATGAAACAATACTTAGGACTAGGACTATTTTCCACCGGTTTTCCACTGAATGGGTCACTCCACTTGTCCACCACTCACTCCCACAGCTCATTGACACCACCAATGGCCGCATGGAGTACCAGCTGGGCGACGTGCTCTCCCCGTGGTCTTCTCATGAGTTCCGGGTGCAAGCTGTCAACATTCTGGGAGAAGGACAGTACTCCCGTCCCTCACCTCAGGTATGTGGGGAGTGGGGGGGCCGGGGGGATGTGTTATGTTAACTCTTTACCTGGTACATTACGTTAGGTTAATTAAAGTAGCTTGCATGTATGTAACTATAATTGCTCTCTTTTTATTTCCCACTGGTCCTGATTGTTATGCTTAAAAAATATACAATATGTGTACATGCACAATGTCTTGTTTAAAACCACTTTTGAACAAACTCACAAGTATTTATTTACTACCTGTGTCCTTCCATTCAGGCTAACACAAGGCCGGACAGACCCTTCACCATCCCGAACAAACTTGGTGGCGGCGGAGGCAAGACTGGAGACCTTACTATCACTTGGGAGGTATGGTTGCAGCAAGACATGTATACCCATTCACTGATATTCTCTCTAAATATCTGAAACCACCTGAGCAAGAGAAAGGATCTTAATTAATTTGACCTTAATCTGAAATATATTACATGACTTAAATTGTGAGCCGTATATATCTCTTCATTACCCATTTGACTATAATGTGTATTTTGCTCTCCTTTTTCATCACCATTCCATACCTCCTGTTTACTTGCTGTTCACTCCCTTTTATCTGTTTCCACACAGTGCCACACCAGTACAATTGAACCCTCTCTTTACCTTCAGCACTGGCACACATTTTTATCATGATTTTTGGGTGTGATTAGACAATTTTATTGACATTAGGAAGGGTCTATGGAGGCCAGAAAATTAATGGCCAGAATCTGTACTATTTTCATCCCCACTTGAGTTTTTGAAGCTGTATAAAATGAACAAATTATAAGCAGAATAAATATGAAGATGTATCCCAGTAATGAAGGAGTTAATAATCCTTCTCATCTATTTCCTTGTGTGTGGAAATAGATAATCATGTACTCCTCTTGCAGCCAATGTCAGGAGAGTACCAGAACGCCCCTGGGATCTACTACAAGTTGTTCTGGCGACGTTCAGTGCTGGACCCAGAGACAGAGTTCCAGAAGGTGGTACTGAGGGAACGAGGCAACGTAGGTATGCATGTGGTGGACGTCAACCCCATCAAGTACTTCTACACGGAGTATGAAGTGAAAATTCAGGTGGGTGATTGTGAAATTCTCAGGTGAACTTGGGGAGGAACAGGTCTTGTAAATTGGATTATTATGATACTTCTTAATACTGTAATAAGACACACTTGCAAAAAAAAAAAAGACAAAGAAAACCAATTTTATTATTAAGGATTCTCTTTATTTCAGGCATGGAATAATATTGGTCCAGGTCCGATCAGTGAAAAAGTGACAATTTACACTGCGGAGGACATGCCCCAAGTTCAGCCCACGGAGGTGTCTGCCTTTGCCCACAATGCCACCTCCCTCAATGTCACGTGGCAGCCCATCGAACCCACCAGGGAGAACATCCGAGGCAAACTTATCGGCTACAGAGTGAGTAAGGGAGGAGGAGGAGGGGGGAAGGGGGCGGGGGGAGGCTGATGGAGTGGGTGAGTGGAAGTGTGGAGGTGTGAGTAAGGGAGGAGGGGGTGGATGAGAGGAAGTGAGGAGGTGTGAGTAAGGGAGGAGGGGGTGGATGAGTGGAAGTGTGGAGGTGTGAGTAAGGGAGGAGGGGGTGGATGAGTGGAAGTGTGGAGGTGTGAGTAAGGGAGGAGGGGGTGGATGAGTGGAAGTGTGGAGGTTGCAGTACAAGAAATTGATGATGAAAGAGCCTCAAAACTTCATTTTCAAAAGGAACTAGAAAAAAAAGAAACTATTCTCTTTCCTCCTTTTTTTTAGGATCATATGGATAAGTTTTTAGAGTTCTGAATATCATCAATAGAGAGTGACAGCAGTAAAATGAATAAGGAAGTATTCTGAAGTATACATATACCCTGTAAATGAGAGAGAGAGAGAGAGAGAGAGAGAGAGAGAGAGAGAGAGACGATTCGTATACTATTTGCAGATCAAGTTCTGGAGACGGATGGACAACGAGACTGACCACATCATCAAGCTGCAGCGAGGAACAGAACCTCACGGCCTCGTTGTTGGTCTGGTGCCAAACACCTTCTACTGGGTGAGAGTCATGGCATACAACCAGGCTGGCTCAGGACCCGAGAGTGAAAGATTCCTCGGTGAGTGTGACAGGTGTTATCTTTTTTACTCATTTTTACTCATTTATTCTTTGTAAGTAAGTGAGGGAAGCCTTATGTTCTGTATGTTCCCATTCTTTTACTTTGAATCTCTGTCCCGGTGCTGCTTACCTCACTCACTACTTGTCTCTTTCCCTGCAGAACGTACATGGCGCCACCCACCCCTCATGCCACCCAATGCTGTCCAAGTGTACCCCATCAACCCCAGCACCATCCGAGTCACATGGCGTGGTGTCACCCCCACACCCATGGAGGAACCTCTCATTGGCTACAAGGTCAGTACACACACACACACACACACACACACACACACACACACACACACACACACACACACACACACACACACACACACCGGGACATTCAATGAAACTAAGGAAAGGATGATGCTTAAAGGACACAAAGAAATGCAGCTTTCCACAGAGGAGTATCAAAACCTGGAACAATTCAACACAAGAAATAATAACTGCAAAAAGTGTGCATAAATTTTTAGAAAGATCAGATAAGTATAGAAAGAGAAATGGGACCACACAAGATTAACTCAGGCCCTGTAAATCTCAATTAGTTGAATTTAACTAGGTAAATACACACATGAATTACTGAATCCTTGTCAGTGGAAACAAGGCGTGTGTGGAGTGACAGATGAGAAGTGAGGTAAAACACATTCAAATAGCAACCCAACCTCTCAAGTGATAGGCATTCCCAGACTCGTTACCAGACACACCTCCTTTTTATCGTCACAGATCAAAGTGTGGGAATCCGACCAGGACTTCACCACAGCCAACGACACTTTTGTATACATTGGTTCCCCTCTGGAGGCTTACATTACTGACCTGGCTCCTGGCAAGTCCTACATGCTGCGTGTGCTGGCCTTCTCCCGAGGTGGTGACGGGAAAAAGTCCTCCCCGCCCTGGAAATTCCAAATGGGTAAGTACAGCAAACTTGCATTCTGTCAGCTTAGAGTGGCATTGGTTAAATTGTCAGGAAGGGCTAACCTCGGACCTATTTTCACCTTCAGTTTTGAGTATGATTAGATGATTTTATGGACATTAGGAAGGCTCTTTGGAGGTCAGAAGATTGATTGCTGGAATCTTCACTATTCTAATCCCCACCTAAGTTTCTGAAGTTGTATAAAATCACCAAATAGTAAAAGGAATAGATATATAAATGCGTCATAATACTGAAGGGGTTAAATGAGGCGAGACAATCAAAATGAAGTGGAAATTGTCAGCTAGTCGTTGAATGGACTAACCATGACCTTGACACAACAGGTGACACAGATCTGCTCCGAGGGTCAGCACCCGGAACCTCCCCCGACCTGCTGCTCAACTCAACTCTTCTCGTGACCTTCCTGGTGGGCCTCCTCACCCCAGTCCTGCGCTCTCGCTTCCTCCACCGCCATCACCACCACCACCACCAGTGAGTGCTGCAGCTGCCCCCCTGGTAATTAATGGCACTGCAGGAAGAATTACCCAGAGGTGAGGTGTGGAAGGTAATGATGTTCAGAAAACCGTCCTTTCAGCCTAATTTACCAAGACTGTTTCGGTGTCATTTGACTGCTATTTTTTTAAAGCTGTGTTCTGTCAAAGTGTTCCTTGGAATATTTCAAGGCATGCACATAAAGGTGATCATGGTCAACACACTGTAAAAATGCAGTTGTGGCATGAAGATAGTGGGAATTAGGCTCTGCGTGTATGTCAGTTTGTGTGTGTATTTACCTCTGTATGTGATTTTCATTTCAAATGGAAATCTGTTTTCACCACAACAGTTAAAAGTCTGATTAATACGTCCATTATTAGTAAGATTTATGTAAGTGGCTGCAGTGCATGTGTCCTGACATTGTAAGGGCTCAGTGGGACACAGGCTAACAGATGATGCAAGGAAGAAAGATGGTAAATATATATGAGACTTACAAACTGCTTCTTGAAATAGTGAAAGGAAGAGAGTAAGTCATTGGCGAGCCTATATACGTGTGTATATATATATATATATATATATATATATATATATATATATATATATATATATATATATATATATATATATATATATATATATATATATATGATAGTAGGTACATATATGCAATTCTTCAGGGTTTAAGATGTAAAAAGAACTTCCTTGTAGTTTGTATTGAGGGGGATGAAATGTTTTCTATTTTCTCTATCTTTTTCCTTCTGTAACACTTCTTTGCTGACACCAAAAGATACTTAATTCTTATATAAAGATGTTTCCAAAAGTTGTAGCTCTTTTGGTGATTGAACTTAATCTTCACTTCATATACTTCTTACACTGAATGCCCAGTGAGTTATGTGTCAGCATGAGTGTTCTTTTATTTGATGAGAGGGATGAGGAGTGGAACAAAGAATCATCACTATTTTTGTCATGAAATTATCCACAAATTATTATAAACTAGTGTTAGGCCTAACTTTAGTGAGGGATGTTTTCTGATGTCACAGTCAGCATTAGGATAAGTGTTAATGTTATTTACATGAGGGGTACAACAAATGATTCCAATTAGGGCTTGGTTATCGTTCCCTGGACACAAGTGGGAGACTCCCCATGCTCTGAATTTTTAACCGTGCAGCTTGATTTTTTACTTGAATATTTTGATATTCATGGGGTTTTAATTTTTACTAAGGTTAAGCTATTCCTACTCACTCATGAAGAACCCCCTACTGTTGCATTGTGAGAGTTTCATTTTGACCATCTGGGAGCAATAAAGTATTGATATTACACAGTATTGTAGGGCCTTCATCTAGAGGGCTCTCTTCACCAACATTCCCAGAACACAGCATTAGTGTTCAGTATGTATTTTCATAGAACATATGTAGGCAGACAGGAGAGGACAAGCACAACCTTCTGTTTCACCTCAAGAATTTTAGCGGCCTGAATTGTGGTATTCGTAATGGGCATGTGTCAATAGCGGTTTCATGAATTGTTTTTTTTTTCTGAGTGCCAATTGCAAACCAGATAAATGTGGTATTTGATCCATACTGCTTCTATGCAATATATCCACTCACTCTATGCCATATTTTTCGTTACTTAAATTTCCAAGTGTCAGATTTTGTTTTATTTCTGATTCAAAGGTTGTGTCAAATTTCACATTTGGAATTCAACTTTTCAAGTGTGAAGCTTTTTTATTTCTATTAACATTGGTGTCTTGTATTTTGATACCTACAGCTCAATTATTATGTTGATACATTCCTACCATTACATTCAAGATAGTTTTCATTGTTTTTATGGAGGTTTTTAAAATGTACAAGATGCTTTTAGCATGACTGAAAGTGTAAATAACCTGTAGATGATGCCAAGTTTGTATTTTGCTGGTTGTGTTTTGTGTATCCGTTTTGTGGCTCAAGTTTGTGGCAAAAATGTACAACGACAACAATGACAGTATTTTCAGGAAGAGAATCTCACACTCCAGCAGTCCATGTACATGTTTTGATGCTTGATCTGCTGTAGTCATGTACTTTAAGACCAAAGGCCATAGTTGTATGCTGTAAGCATGCATTTACAAAGTATTGTTGTGCCTTCAGCTGGTGGATATGTATGTAGCTGCTAAGTCCAAACACACTAAATAATTCAGTCTTTATTTGTAACTGTATCACAATGGGAGATCAAAATTATTACTTATAAAATCTTTGTTGTGGGGCATGGCATAACAGCTTGCCAAATTATAACCTGCATTGAAGTCTTAAAAATATTGGTGGATAGAGGACGGACAGACACACACACACACTTAGAAACTACTTTAGTGTTCATATTGGGACAAAGTTGTCTGATTTATCAATGTATTAAAATGATGAATATGCTCAGCAGCTTTCACTGAAGGGCTATGATCAATGTCCCAGAAGTGTTAGTGAATGACTGACAAGGAATACTTGAGTAACCATGGGTGTCTGTAAGGGGGAACATTTGCCTCTCCCTGGAATTTATAGAACCCATGCTCCCCCCCCCTCCCCACATAGCTACACCACTGCCTCAGACCCCCTCCACCACAACAACCTCTATATCAATGCCCCACCTGATTTTTTTTCTGTAGAAGCACATGTGAGTTACATTAAGAATTTGTAGCAGCCACTAAGAGTGAATTTGTGAGTTATGATGAATAATTATGAATAGGTAGTAGCCAAGAATTCAAAACAACAATCAATACATAATTAACATAGGGAATTATGTATGGGTAAAGAAATAACAAATATGAATTATGCTTACAAGAAATATATAGTAGAAACAAGGCAGAGAGAGTGAAGTTTTCATGTAACGATTTCCCAAGTGTAAGATGAAAAAAAAATTATTTTTATGTCTGTCTGAATGCATGTCATGTGTCACTGAGTGTGCTGGAAAAAGGTAACAAGCCAAATTTTTCTTGCATATCTTTTGGTTTCAAATAGATCCGTCCATTTCTAGTTGATCTTTCAAATATATAAGTACATAATATTTTTTTTACTTGTAAACATAAGTTATACTGTATCATTATCAAATTTTAAGAATTGTTAACTTACTCAATATAAAAGATATGTTAATGTTTTGTGTATTATTGATCTTATCTTTTAGAGATTTTGGTGAAACTTTTGATGGTGCCTAAGATATATCAAAAGGTTTTGATACAGTCTGGCACAAAGCTTTGTTGAGCTCAAAACTGCCCCATACAGTAGTTCTATTCTTTTCTCTCTGCAACTTCATCTCAAGTTTCCTCTCTGATGTTCTATTGCTGCTGTGGTAGATGTCCACTGTTCATCTAAATCTATCAACAGTGGTGGCTTCCTTGAGATCATTAATACATTGGAAAAATGAAAAATTGTATTTTGTGGCCATTCTGGACTGTAAATTCTTAGAAAAAAAAAAAAAAAAAAATCATGAAAGGTATGGAATGCAGCAAAATGGAAATAAGTAATGATAAGAGAATTTTAAAAAGAGCCATGGTAACTTGAATGTGATCTTACACATCCAGAAATACATGTACCAAAAAAAATAAAACATATCTCCCTAATATATGACATACTATCACAACACTCCTGCATTTTTCATATAAAGCAATAGTATTGAAGTAGACATTTTCTTTAAAACCTAATGTAAGCCACCGGCAGGTACCGCCACGAGTGTCCATTAGCACCGTGCCACCACTCGCCGAGCTATCCATCGACAAGGGAACTCTGATAGAGCCGGCACTGCACAGATCTCCACCGACATTCCTGGGAAAGAAACCAGGAAGAATTCACTCATTATTATTATCTTTTAATGACTCATTCCTTGACATATAAACTTTGCAATAAGCTGCTATCCTCTTATAAACTGGTTAAATGAAAGAATGATATATTACATTATCCTCGGAATAATAACTCCATATTTTAAATGTTCGTCCTCCTACTTCCCTTTTGGTGAATCAGTTTTCTATAAATTCTGTACTAACAAGAGATTTCCCATTGGTATACCTTGTTCTAGATATTCACTAAGTTAATCAAAAAAAGAAAACACAAAGGCATCACATGTATCACTGACCACCTGACAAACTCACCCTCTGAAAAAGACTCCTGGATGTCAAAGTTCCTGAGGGAGACGGTGTCGAGGAAGGCACTGCTTCGATGGAAGAAGACGGTCTCCCAGGTGTTGCAGCGCACCATCCACAGGGCAAGGCCACTCTCTTCATTGAACAGCTTCAGTACGTTGCCGTGACCTTCTCGCAGTTTGTTACTCATCTCAAAGGCCTGTGGACATTCAGACACCATTCCATTACTGCCATAATAATGAGATGTTCTTAGCACTCATAACATTAGTTTAGCTTGATATGGGGAACTAATCTGTATCTTACCACTTCATTCCATTAGTTACTGTTAAGCTCAGGGACAGTCTACTTTCTTCAAGTTTGTTTTCAACCCACCTGCTGTATTTGCTTCTTTTATGATGAGATTATAAAGGAATTGCACACATAGAATTGATTAATTTATAATAATTCATTTTTCATTTTTGTGACACTTGCAAACCATCCTTTGTATATAAAATCTTATCTATCAGACTCCATTTACTTATGATTTGCAGAATGTTTACATTACTCTCTGAGAAATTCCAAAAATAAGCTTCCCTCATTCATCAACACATTACCTACGATTGTTAAGGTATAAACACAAAGATTTAGCCTCATAACTTTGTCTCCTCCTGGCCATAGTGATTAGCAGATGTGCAGCCAAGAAAGACCTGTTACCTTGTACCCCTGCTTGTTTATAAGGCCTGGTGGGAGACTCAGGGTTGGGAATTCATCATAGCTGCATGTTGCCACTCCTGATTGTGTGTCGGTTACCTCCTCTGAGGCAAGGTCATTAGCAGCCCCTGCTGTGTAGCCCAGCAGCCCACCAGGACCCATAACTGTGGATGGGAAAGACTAATCAATAAAGAGGAAATAGATCAGTCTCCTCATTCATCTATACAGCATCTCATCATCTATGAATCACCCCCACCTCCACAGTGCCACCCTGTCACTCACTCACCTACTGGTCTCTTGCCCTTCCACACCAGAGTGGCAAACCAGTTACAGTTGAAGTTTTCCTCACTTGGCTCACACATCTCAGCATCAAACTGCAATGGATCGTTTTCACTGAGGAACTCCTGGAGACTGCGCTTGCCGGTCAGTCGCTTGCCGAAAAGAAAGAACTTGGAGCGCATGAAGAACACTCGGTGTTCCTAGTGAGGTGGAAGAGAAATGGCTGTTTTTGTCATCATCACTCTGTTTACAATCATTATTCTATCGCATCAGGTTAAATGGAAATAGATGTTCTTAAAATCTAAATTACATAGATTTAGTGTCAGCAATGTAATAATAATAATAATAATATTGCTTACATTACAAGCAACTACAAGACCAGTGGTTGGTTACTTTGAGCAGCGAACACACCTCATCATAAAAATCGAAG
This sequence comes from Callinectes sapidus, assembly GCA_020233015.1. Classification (NCBI taxonomy): domain Eukaryota; kingdom Metazoa; phylum Arthropoda; class Malacostraca; order Decapoda; family Portunidae; genus Callinectes; species Callinectes sapidus. Next base: position 13,730,295 of record CM035200.1, on the reverse strand, counting down.
AGAATCACCCCCTTGCCGGGATCTACCTCCGAGATGTGCCCGTTGTGGTTGACGACCTTGGGGTAGGACTGCACAGTGGCATCACTCACAGGCTCTTTGCTGGCCTTGGCAGCGTACCACTGGCAATTGTCGTTTGACTCCTGTGTGTGCAACAAATCAATTTTCTGAATCAAGTGAAGGAGAAGCAAAGACATAAAGAGAGAGGAGAATTGTGGCAATAATGAAGAAAGCATGAGAGGCACAGATATGATGGTGTAGTTCTTAACCCTTTTATATTACAACAGGATTGATCAAAGCAATTCCAACATGAGACAGAATCATTCATGTTTTGATAGAGCTCCACTGGTTGCCAATAAAACCCACAACTATATTCCAAATATTTGCCTTGACACACCACGCTTTGATCACTGGACGTCCACCACATTGGAGAGAATTACTACGTGTCATTCAGCCAGGTGAAGGCCAGGTCAACCCATGGAGTGTCAGCAGTGTATATTTATGCCAAGTTACTGATGCAAATTTTGTTGCTTTTTTGTTGTTTGGACATAACAAACTTTCCCACCGACATGGCACTCACTCACCTTATCATACACATGGCAGTCAAAGTGCACGACATCCCCTAAGCCAAGTTTGTTGGCAAAACTGTCAGTCTTGTCTAGCAGTTTACCCTGAAATGTGAGCCAGTAACATAACAAACATTCACAAGTGTTGCCCTTGAGGTATTTGTCAAGCAAGTTAATATGTAACATAATGATTCTTAAATCTAAGGCTGGGAGATTATCAAACAAAATATTATTATCATTATAATTAGTTTAATTATCATCATCTTTATGACACACACACACACACACACACACACCTGGTATAAGAAAGACTTGACCCACAGCAGGACACGCTGGATCTGACCATTGAGCAGGAAGGTGAGTATGGCCTTGCCCGGCAGGAACAATTCCTCCACCACTCCAGTCTGGTGGAATAAGTACTTGTCCGTCATTGTCTCCAATGCACCACCACCACCACCACCACCACGAATACCACCAATCAATCTGAAAGGAAAACAATATTAATGTCACTACAGCCCACTATACTCTGCTAAAATTCACCACATTGCCCCTACAAACCTGGCATTCAATTATACATTAACAATGAGTTGCCTATATATTGGTTCGGCCAATTACCAGTTTCACCCATCCAACAAATCTCTGATATGGCTTATGTGTTTTCCTGATTCACATTTTGAGCACTGTACATAATTTCTGTCGCAAATATATATATATATATATATATATATATATATATATATATATATATATATATATATATATATATATATATATATATATTAGTTATGACTTCTCAACTCCAACTTCTAGTGCCTCTCATTCCCAGCGATGTTGTATGAGCTGTGTGACATCAATATTTTGGTGTGAGGGAGCATTAGGAGGAGCAGTGTGTGTGTTGCAAAGGGTATTGATAAAACAGTGAGCGAGGCGCGTGTTTGGAGAAGACTAGTGTGGCTGTAATAGGAGTGAAGGCTTTGCAGCTTCTAACTCACCTTATTGCTTATGGTTAAAGACACTGAAGGGACAGCAGATCACTAAAATGTGTGGGAGGAGGATAAGAGGTGCAGCTGTTTTATCACCATCGTAGTACTGTTACTGTAGTAGTAGTAGTAGTAGTAGGAGGAGGAGGAGGAGTGTAGGTGTATTTTCAATAGGTAAGCATTCAATAGGTAAGGTGTCGTGTCTCGTGCAAATGATGGTGTGTGTGTGTGTGTGTGTGTTTACATTCTTTAGTCCAGTTCGTCTTGAAGAGCTTCGACACTTTTTTTTTTTCTTTAACTATTTAACCTCATGAAAATTTCTCTCACTACTTTATTATTCAGCAAAAAATATGGTGAAGCAGATGAAATGACAATGGTATAGTGTGAAGGTTGCATCTCCGAAGTGGTACAGTAGTAAAGCCATGAGTAGTACACTGCTGCTGCTGCTGCTGCTGCTGAATGACAAAGCAAGATGCATCGAGAGAAGAGAAGAAAACTATCCAAGAAAATAATGAAAAGGGAAATGAAGACAAGAGTGGGGGAGCCGATAGAAGGACATTTAACCCCCACACCCACTACTGAACTGCACTGCTCTGTTATAAACCACCAAATAATAGAAACAGTACAAATCCCTTCATTTCTACCATTTAATCCACCTGCATAACAACACACACACATATCGTAAACCAACACACACTGAAATACACTCACCACAACACCTAGCTAAAACGCAAAGAAGGCCATGATAAAAACCACGAGTACCCAATGATACACCCCCAATGCCCCCCCAGCAGGTCAACTGGAGGTCAATAAAACAAGGTCAAGTCAACAATGCACAACTCGAGTCAATAATATACGGGGTGGCAGGCAGGCCAGTAGGGAGGGGGACAGAACAACAACAAAGATGGCGTCGAGCACAGGAGTACTGGGGGACTTCCCGTGTTGGGGATTATTACCCAGGTGAATATACTGTTACTACCACCCTTGAACTGCGGGAAGGGAGCACTAACTACCATGGGGCGCTGTGCTTAGAATTACAGCAGGGGGTGCAGGGAGGGGGGCGGAGGAAGGGGGGAGGGGTGAATCTGTCATATGCCACGTAACTTTAATTAACTTTTCTATCTATTATCTCGTGTATTTGTGTGTGGTGAAGTTAGTGTTGTTAGGTTAGGTTAGGTTCGTGTGTTTGGGGGTGGAAGGGGGAGTGTGTGAGTGGCGGGGTGTTTGTGGTGAAGTGTTTCGTACTGAAGTGATTAGCAAGTTTACTGTGAGAGAGAGAGAGAGAGTTGTGTCATTTAAAGGGAATTAGTTGTGTCTACGTGTCTGAGGCGATCTGGAGGTGATTTGTGGGATTTGGTAAATGAGATGAGTAGTCTCTCTCTCTCTCTCTCTCTCTCTCTCTCTCTCTCTCTCTCTCTCTCTCTCTCTCTCTCTCTCTCTCTCTCTCTCTCAGTACATGGGCAAATCTTGAGGGGGGGATGAAGTGGAGGAAATCAAATATTATCATGATATATTTTTATTTCTTTACTTTATTGTGGAGGTGTTGTGATTTTTTCACTAACCTAACACCACCTTAACCCTTTTAGTACTGGAACACATTTTTACCATAAGTATTTTGGGTGTGATTGGATGATATTATTGACTTTGGGAAGGGTCTATGGAGGTCAGAAGATTAATGGCCAGAGTCTGTACTGTTTGAACCCCCCACATGAGTTTCTGAAGCTGTAGAAAATGGAAAAAGTAGTATATAATCAGCAGAATGAACATGAACACCCATCTCAGTACTGAAGCGGTTAAACTTTCAACCCCCTCAATCTTATCTTGTCCTTTCTCTTCAGTTTCTGTGTCTTCTTGTTTATGAAGGGCCTCTAATCTACATTTTTTGTGTGGGAGGGAGAGGGGGGGGCAGGTTTGTTCCCCATGGATCAGTAGGTTTAGGAGAAGCAGGGTGAGTTTTTGCATTTAATTTGCCGCTACTCCCTTCCTCCCTTTTTTAAGTATTTTACTGAGGTGTTATTTTGTGAATTATTAGATGACTCTGTATTTACAATTATTATTAGATCTATTTTTGCATGACAGATCTAAACATACTTATGCAGGAGGTAATATTCTCTCTCTCTCTCTCTCTCTCTGTTTCTGTTACCATCACAGGAAGGAGACTGGGGTAATGAGCTTCCTCAGTAAGAATCCTAACAACGATGGCCGTGGTGTTGTCATTGCCGTCTTTGACTCCGGCGTGGACCCTGGAGCGCCGGGCCTGCAGGTGAGTGTGCTGCACCCCTCGTTCAGGAAAAAAATTTAGGGTTATGCTGCAAGTTACTTCCTACTTTCACTTAAAACCAAAACTAACTGACTCTCTCTCTCTCTCTCTCTCTCTGTCTGTCTGTCTGTCTGTCTGTCTGTCTGTCTCTCCCTCAGGTGACAACAGAAGGGAAGGTGAAGGTGATTGACCGCATCGATGGCTCCGGGGCGGGGGACGTGGACACCTCAACCGTCGTCACTCCAGTGGACGGCACCATCACGGGAGTCACCGGCAGGAAACTGAAGGTGCTGGCTGTGTGTGTGTGTGTGTGTGTGTGTGTTTAGGTTGAAATGATGTCAAGTTCTCTATGGTTGAAATGAAAGTATGCTTATCTGTATGCTAGATGAAGGAATTGTAAGAATGTTTTTACTGACTCCTTACTCCTTACTCCATCAGATCCCTGAGACATGGGTGAACCCCTCAGGGAAGTACCACATAGGAGTGAAAGGCAGCTTCTCTCTGTATCCCAAGCAACTACGGGAGAGGATGACCAAGGAGAGGAAGGAGAAGACTTGGGACCCTTTCCACAAGGAACTGCTGGCTGAGGCACAAAGAAAGGTACTGGTGGGTACTTCATTACTTACTTGTGCTGGCCTAGGGAGAGAGAGAGAGCCAGAAATGTATGAGAATGTACACTATGTTGTTAAAATAAAGAATGCATTTTTTCTGACAAAACTCGTGGTAAAAATTAGTCCCAGTACTGAATGGGTTAAGACGCAGGCCACTTCCCCTCAACAGGCAATGGAGAACCAGAAGAGTAACGGCAGCAGCAGTAGTGGCACAAATGGCAACGGCAGCGGCGGGGGGGGCGGGAACAGCAGCAGCAGCAGCAGCAACCTTTTGGAGAAGCTGGGGAAGGAGGACGCTGAGTCGAGGGTGTCGCAGCTCAACACTCTGGAGAAGAAGTACAGTGACCTGGGCCCGGCGTTTGACTGTGTGGTGTACCATGACGGCCAGGTGTGGAGGTGAGGGCCCCAGCCAACTCCTACCACTCTCACTCTCACTCTCTCTCTCACTATGTCCTCTCATGACGACATTATTGGAAAAAGTTTTACCTGGTATAAGAAATGTACAGAAAAGAAAACTGATGAACTAATTTGATGCCTCTTAGTTACAGAGTCAATAGCCATCTCATGTTCTTAGGCAATGACTTAATTCTTCCTTTTTTTATAAGAACGTAATGAAATGAGGGAAGCTGCAGGAGGCCGTTAGACCTACTCGTGGCAGTCCCTATTATTGTGAGCACTGCTTCCTAATTCCACCAATCATCCTTATTCACTAACTTGCCTAACCTTCTTTCAAAACTTCCCATTGTCTCAGCACCAACAATATCATTACTCAGTCCATTCCACTCATCAGAACTGGTGTCTTCCAATTTTGTTCTTAAACCTAAATTTTTCCAGCTTGAACCCATTATTTCTTAGCCTACCCTGAGTGTTGACTGCAGGGCTAATCCAACCTAACCTAATTCTTCCTTGTTGTGGCAGGGCGTGCATTGATACCTCAGAGTGCGGGGATCTGGCGTCAGGGGTGCACCTTGGGGAGTATCGCCTCACCCACCAGTGGTCTGCCCTCACCCAGACCGACCACTACACTGTGTCCATCAATGTGCACAATGATGGAAACCTACTGGAGATTGTTGGCATGTGCTGTGAGTGTCATGCTGTGTTGGTGTTGTCTGGACTGTGTGTATGTGTGTGTGTGTGTGTGTGTGTGTGTGTGTGTGTGTCAGGATAACATTGTATATTCTGGCTCTTTCTTCATCTTTCCTTTGAAGTAAGTCGAGTAAAACTAGCTCATTGCGTTATCCATTTTCTTTCTCCTCTTCCTGTTTTTTATTTGTTTCTTCTTCTTCTTCCTCTTCTTCTTCATATGTATTATGGCCACATCACAATCACAATGAAGGAGTTGTATCATTTGAGTGACCCTTTACTGTACTGAAGAGTGACTGACTGCCCCTGTGTTCCTCTGCAGCAAGCCACGGCACTCACGTTGCATCCATCGCCTCAGCAAACTTTCCAGACAATCCTGAGAAGAACGGTGTGGCTCCCGGTGCTCAGATTGTCTCCATTACTATAGGTAAGGACATTCTGCTGCTTTTCTTTCAGTGCTCAGGAATTAGGTAGTTATTGTCTTTTTCCATAATTCTTACACTCTGCTGCTTGTCTTCCAATACTTAGGAATTAAGTGGTTTTTTGTCTTTTTACACAGTTCTTACACTCTACTGCCTTTGTTCTGGTGGTTAGGAATTATTTAGATGGTTTTGTCTTCTTACATAATTCTTTGTTGTGGCATTGCTGCAGGAGACAACCGCATCACTGGCATGGAGACTGGCACGGCGCTGGCCCGGGCAATGATGCGAGTGATGAAGAACCCTCACTACCACGTGGATGTCATCAACATGAGCTATGGGGAGCACGCCCACTGGTCGGACTCAGGGTGGGTGTGTGTGTGTGTGTGTGTGTGTGCGCCAGGCCTTGTGTTGTGTTGTAAGCTGTGCCTTTGTTACTTATTAATTAATTAATTTATTTTATTTTGTTGATGTAAGAAGGGGCAAAATATGTATTGTTGAAAAGAAAGGGCCAGTGAGATGTCGGTCTTGAAAAAACTCATAGAAAGGGTATTCTTTCTTTTCTTTTAATTTTTGGAGATCTTTATTATTGCATACTAGGTTTCCTTTGCCTTGTTATTATTATTCATACTTTTCTTCACTTAATTCAGCTAAATAAAGATGACTTATTTATCTCTTACCTCAATACTCACCGGAGAGTTTGTTTCTTCTGTATCTCTCACCTTAATTATTTCTTGTATATCTCTTACATCAATACTCAAGTCCTTTTTGTTCAGTTGAAGTGAATGAAGACAAGTTATGACACAAAGAACATCAGTCACCTCAATACTCACTGGAGGTTTGTTCCCATCGCTGCCAGACGCCTCGGGGAGTTGGCACACGAGGTGGTGAACAAGTATGGTGTCATCTGGGTGGCATCGGCCGGCAACCATGGCCCGGCTCTGGCTACTGTGGGGGTGCCGCCTGACTTCCAGAGTGACTCCATCATTGGGGTGGGAGCGTATGTCTCGCCGGACATGATGATGGCTGAGTACTCCATGATTGAGAAGCTGCCAGGTGTGTGTTTGTGTCCCTGCCCCCTCTCTCTCTCTCTCTCTTTTATTTTTATTTTTTTATCTAAACATAGGTATGACATAGTGAATTATACACATATGTATGACATATTGAAATAAACATGGAAGGGAGATTGTCTCTAGCTAAAGAAGACCTCTGTCGTGAGGCTTCTATTCAAAAGCTCTCTCTCTCTCTCTCTCTCTCTCTCTCTCTCTCTCTCTCTCTCTCTCTCTCTCTCTCTCTCTCTCTCTCATGCCATAAATGAGATGTTTGTGAGGGTCAAAGGATTATCACTTTTGAAGTTCCAGTATAATTGTTACCTTAACTCTTTCACTTCTTGGCACTATTTTTCACTATCATGTTTAAATTTTTAAACTCCCTTCTATAGTGCAGTTTCTTATAAAAAGACCTCCTATTTTCTCTTTTTATCACAGTGGCCATGGAATCAGTCTTTGACAGTGCTGAGAAGGGTAACAATAGTGAAAAGATTCATTTGTAGCACTATAGGACTGCCTCCTTTTTTCCTGTGCAGGCTGCCCCTACACATGGTCATCCCGTGGCCCAACAGAGGATGGTGCACGAGGAGTGACAGTGTGTGCACCGGGGGGAGCCATCACCTCTGTGCCCACCTTCACCCTCAGGAGTAATCAGCTTATGAATGGGACAAGGTACTGCTCAGTGTCTGGCAACCTCAGTGTTGTGGTGGTGGTGGTGGTGGTGGTGGTGAACAAGTCATAATTAGTGTCAATTGTGATCCTTTCCACTTCCTAAACATCATAATATATATATTTTTTTAATGTTAGAGAGGGAAAGCTGGGTGAAGGGAAAAAAAAGCAATGTAGATAAAAAGCCCACTAATTTGCCAGTCCCTGTAAAGTTCAAAAGAGTGTAGTAGTTTGTGTTGACCACCCCTTGCCACCCGGACGTGTTGACAGCTTGACGTGTGCCATTCAGTAACGCCAGTCTTCCCCTGCAGCATGGCCTCCCCTCACACGGCAGGCTGTGTAGCTCTCATCCTCTCAGCACTGAAGCTCAAGTCCATTCCATACTCCCCATACTCCGTCCGTCGCTCAATACAGAACACTGCCCTACACTTAGACATTGATGTTTTCGCTCAGGGACACGGCCTAATACAGGTGAGTAGCTGTGTGGTGTCCCTGTTGCTGACATTCTCAAGTATGTAACTCTTTCCAAGATTAATTTCTACTTTTACAATCCATCTTTGCCTCTCAAAATTGGTGTTGTACTTTATCTCATCAGCAGCTTCAAATTTACTGCTGGTGAGATAATGGCTAAAGTACAACACCGATTTTGTGGGGTTAAGAGATGGGTTTGGAGACTAGAAATTGGTTTTAGATAAGTTACATATTAAAGAATCTCTGTCAATACATGGGGCCTGTCACTTACCACTCCTTCAGCTGCAATGTATTAATGAATCTGTCAAAGAGGAAATGTGAGTGTGGGAGTATAGTAGATTGCTGAATGATACCTAACTAAAACAACAGACTGATTCCATGATAGGATAAGTTAAATCAATGAATATATTGTAGAGTATCCTAGAGAAAGAGAAATAGAGAATTGCTATGAGAGAGAATTTCCATAATGACATTGTGTTCCTTTGAAGGTAGAGCGTTCGGTAGAGCACCTGATCCAGCAAGCAGGTGGAGTGGAGGACAAAGTGAGGTTTGCTGTGGAGTGTGGAAGTGAGCGGAAGAAGGGAATCCACATCCGCAACTGGAAGGCAGACAAGCCCATGGATGTGTCTGTGGCGGTGGAGCCTGTCATGCTGAACGACACTGAGGCTGGTGAGTGGCACTGACTGGGCTGGGGTTTGCCTGCTGTTGTGTGGCGTGACAGGGTAATGTTTCTTTTCTATGTATGTAGAAGAGAGGGAAGCTGGCCAGGTGCAACACAAGACAATGACTATTTTGCCAGTTTTTAATCGCTGGTCTTGGTGATACTGGGGTTTGGGTGGTGGTGTGTTGTGTGAAGTGGTGGATTAATGGTTTTTCTATATATGAGAGAGAAATGGGCCAGGTGCAACACAAGACAACGAAAAATAGCTCATTAATTTGCCAGTCCTGTTGTGGTATGTTAAGCTCTGGTCTTGGTATATTAACTGCCCAGGATGACAGAGTGACATGGGTTCAAATCCTGGCCATGGTCAGAGGGGAGATTGGGCATCCACTCAGGGTAATGGTTCCCAAACAGCTGGGCTTACAGATAGGTCTCCATAAGGTGGTCTCCATTAGCCCATAAATTCCAGTAAAAAGCCCACATTGTATAGATTAAAAAAAGAGGTATGAATGATTAAGAGTACATTAGATAGTTCATCACAGCTACTTTGTTCCCTTTCAGACCCAAATGAGAAGCTGTCATTCTGCATGGAGTTGGTAATGACATGTGACGCTCCATGGGTGAAGGCACCGGGGTGTCTGCAGATGGCATACACCATTAGGTCCTTTCAGGTTAGTGTTCATGGGTGGTGTCTTCCCTGTCTTGAGTTTTATATCATCCACCAAAACGATCTTAGTGTGGTGTTGAAATAAAGTTGTAATTCATAGCATGTCTTGAGTGTTAGGTTGATGAGAACTTGCTTTACATTCATATTAATGAATCAAATGCCAAAAACAATACAAGCTCCTCTAATAAAAGGAAAACACACACACACACACACACACACACTTATAAAAAGATAGAACACTTTGACTTGATTCTATAAAACCATCATGTGATAAAGACAAGTGTGGTTCAGTTCAGATCCTTTATGGTAAAGTTTTTCTCTTATATCCTCTTCTTTTTTCCCATGACTTGAACTGCTTTGAGAGAGAAGAGCAATGGAATATCTTTGGAACTAAGTTTGCTTTTATTTTAGATTCATCTCTTATTAATCTTTTTTATGCTCTTCATTGGCTTTCTTACATGGGAAAGGAAAGAATTACAATACGTAAACACACATTGACTCTAATTTGTTCTTTTCTTATTAAACAGTTTGGGGTTTTTATGGGAATTTATGGGCTAAAGGAGACCACCTAATGGAGACTTCCTATCTGAAAGCCCACCCATTTGGGAACAGTTATCCAGAGTGGATGCCCAGTGTCCTCTCAGGCCCATGTGGTTTGGGATGTCAATGCCTCCAAAACACATGTGGGGGGGAGGTGAGGTGTACCACGGCGGCCACCAGATTACCAAGTAGTGTGAGATGGGTAATTCAAAGCACAATTTTGCAGGTGAGCATAGATCCCCGTGGTCTGGAGCGTGGCCGAGTGTACTTCACCTCCGTCAAGGCCTACAATGCCAGCAATGTGGAGAAAGGTGTCATGTTTGAGGTTCCCATCACCATTGTTGTCCCTTTTGTTGAACTGTACCATGGCTACCAGTATTCATGGTGAGTCTGTGGTGTTGGTGTCACTTATTATGCATCTCTCTCTCTCTCTCTCTCTCTCTCTCTCTCTCTCTCTCTCTCTCTCTCTCTCTCTCTCTCTTGTTCTCGTCTGTGTCATGTAAGCATTTCTTTAATTCTCAGCAAGTTGTACAATTTGTTTCCCTGAATACTTTTTCTTGTTTATTCTTTAATGTTATTTGTTATTCATATGTTTCTTTTGATGAGATGTTGGTTTATGCTTGTCTGTCATGCATTTTTGAAGTGTTATTGATTGTGGACTGGATTTTTTTATTTATCCATGATCCTGAGATCATTTAAGACTTGTTTACTTTTCTTATTAATATATTCCAACTTACAATTTGAGGATTTTATTTTCAATTCAGTCATTTAAAACTATATATATATGTGTGTGTGTGTGTGTGTGTGTGTGTGTGTGTGTGTGTGTGTGTATTTTTAGTGACTTCCTTTTGTGTGTTTTGACTTAGTGGGTGTAATGCAGTGTTTTCTTGGTGTGTCATGTCATTGTTGTCTGTGTGCAAAAGAACTTGCTGACTGGTCGTTTTGATGGTTCTGACGATTGACAAGGAGATCCCTGTTTACCCCCACAGTCCAGCTGAGGTGTTCCGGGCAGGACACATCCGCCGGCACTTCATATATGTGCCAATGGAGGCAACGTGGGCCACAGTGTCCCTCAAGGCCTCCCACTCAGACAAGTGCCAACGTTTCACTCTTCATGCTGTTCAACTCAAGCCTAAGAGTAGTGTTAAGACGCTAGAGTATTATAAGGTGAGCACTGTGGCAGGGCAGGGCAGGGCAGGGCTTGGCCTGTCAGGTCTGTTTGTGAGTATGTAGTACATGATGCCCTCTGCACATGGAATGCACATGACCAACTATCATGAAGCAAAAATAGATTTAAGGTTTATGCACTATTATAGTTGCTAGAATGATGTATTTGTAGCTCAAAAATCTTATAAAAAAGAGGTTGCTTAAAATTAATAAGATGGAATAACTTTTTAACTATTGGTTTAATCCATTTTTCTTTGTATATACTTCTTCTTGCTTTAATATTTTGGATTTATTTACATTGGTTGATATTGTATGGAACTGTGTACTACTGGTGTTCCTTAAAGGGCACATTGTTCAGTGTTTCATGACTTCAGCATTGTTTACTTTGGTGGCCTCCAGGTTACCAATCTTGGGTGTAATGAGACCAGCAGCCACGTGTTCAGCGTACGTGGCGGCTACACACTGGAGGTGTGCCTGGCCCGGTGGTGGTCCAGCCTGGTGGATGGCCAAGTGCAAGTCTTCGTTGAGTTCCACAGTCTGCGGCCGTCACAGGAAGAGGTGCTGCCTTGTGTTTGGGTGCTAAGGATTTCATAAAAAGTGTCTGCTACCATAACAGTTATGATCAAATGAAAATGTTGTTTCCTTTATATAGTGTTCTTGAATGAAGTTATGGGTGTTGTCCTTTTGCATTCATGGATTCTTTCTATATGCTAGTTGTGTTCCAAAGAGTTTTCTGGATCCATTTTCCTATATACTTATCTTTCAATGATAAATTTCTCTAACTGTTTATTTTAACACTTTTTTTGCAAGTTTTGTTTGAAACAGCAGTTCAAGGCCCACTTCAGTGTGTGTTATGAAATGTCAGTGTTATAATATCATACCTAAAATGCATGATTTATGAGTATTGACGTGTTGCAATGAGTAATCTGGTACAGCCATTGCTTATTACTCTTTTTTTCTCCTGGTTTGGGAAGTTATTGTATACAGCAGGGATATAGATATCATGGTGGGTCTGACACTACTGTGGATTTATGTAGTTGAAGGACATCTATTTGTTAGGTAATATCTTCTGATGTTCCAGTGATATTCCTTTCTCTTGGTTGTTGCAGAGTTCCCAAGTTACATTTCATTCTTTTTGCCATAAAATGAAGCTGTATGTTCTGTATTTTTTTTGGTTACTGCCATATATTTAGAAAATTACCAGTTCTATAGAAAATAAGAGAGGAAGACCACTTTTAGTCAGTGGATGGCTAGCACCTAAACAAGCAGGAATGTGATTTGGATAGGGACGGGTGGAGGCTCTTTCCACTGACTCCCTCCTTGGGGGAATGGTCCTGGAAGGAGCAAGTCGTCCAAAAGTTACTTTGATAAAAATTAAATCATCTTATCTTTGTTATAACTTGGCGTGTTCATAAGTAATTTTCATCTTCACTACCCACAGGTGACTTTGTTCTGTAGTGACGGTGTTCAGCGTGTGGACGTGTGGTCAGGACTCAGGAATGAAGAGATGAGTCCTCAGGCCACTCTCAAACATCATGCCCAGGTATGAGGAGTCACTGTGCCTCTCCTCACCAGAAGCTCTTGAATGAGCTGATCTGCTTTACTTTCTAGTTTTGCAAATTTTTCCATTGAGAATTTTTTTTTTTATGTCCTGTTAATATGATTTAGTGGAGATTCAAGGTTTCAAAGTAGCCGGAGTATTTTTCTATTGTTTCATTCCCCTTATAGAATTTTTGCATCTTGTGTTGGCTTGATGAAGCTTTCAGATCTGAGAGATCTGCAATATTGCCATTTGGTAGATGTGGATAGATTGAATGAAGCAACAAATTGCTGTCAATTCCTATGGTCTCGTTTTCTATTTGTTTATTTATTTATTAACATTTAGAGTTTTTCAGTGATGTGGTACTGTTGGTGTCATTGCAGGTGTTGATGCCGACAGAGAGCAAGGTGGAGGTGCTGGGTGGTGTGAGGGACACCATCCCAGAGTCCCGGCCAGTGTACCAGCTCATCCTCTCCTACTCCCTCTCCCTCTCCAAGCAGGCTGAGGTGAGCCATCACTATATTGGCCTGTGACTCAGTATTATGTCTTCTTTTTTTCTTTTTCAGGTTTCTGTTCAAGTTCTATCCTGTGCATGTCTTTACATTATATTTTGTGTATTTACTTTTTCAATTTTACCATTGGTTTAATCTTTTCCTGATTTGCACTATATTTATTTTTTCATTTTTATTCAGCATTTGGACTCAGCAGTGAGAAGTATTCATGAAGCAAGTGTAATAAACAGACAAGTGTTGGATTGCATTGTTACAGCACTCATTGCCATACACAGGTGACCCCCAAGTGCTCCATGCTGAGTGATGTGCTGTACGAGTCTACCCTTGAGTCCCAGCTGTGGATGCTGTATGACCACAACAAGCAGCTAATAGGGTGTGGTGATGCCTACAGCAATAAATACTCCCTCAAGCTGGAGAAGGGCGACTACACCATCAGACTTCATGTCCGCCATGAGAGGCCAGACCTCCTGGAGAAACTGTCTGACTTGTCCCTCACTGTTCTCACCAAGCTGACTCAGGAGGTACACTACACACTCTCACACCAGGAATTATACTTCACTTCACTGATTACCCCTCAATTCTTCCCATAAGAAGAAATGCTCCTTTTATACTTTACCTCATTCTAACCTACTCATTAATTTGATTTCAACTCTACCTAGCCTTCAATTTTTGTACTTGGAGGATGGGAGGATGAGAGTAGAAAAATTTCCCCTTTGATCATTATGTTTTATAGATACCAGGTTGTGCTTATCTCACAAAAGTGAACCTCCCAACAGGTCAAATTAGATGTGTATACAAGCTTCAATGCTGCAGTGGCTTCAGGCAAGAAAGCTCAGACCATCACAATGCCCCCAGGGACCTGCCAGCCCATCTACCTCACTGCTCCAAGCCTCTCTGACAAGTGAGTGAAGTGGGTGTGGGTTTGTCTCGTGGCTGCCTCTCCTTATCCAGTTACTGTGTGCTGAACGTACTGCTCTTTTCCTTCACTTTTTTATAGCTATAATGAGATTAAAGGTGTCATTGCGAGATTAGAAGAACAGAAGTAAAGGAAAATTGTACTTTTTTCAAGTGATCAGCCATGAGAAGAACAAAATTTAAAGTTATTTATTGTGATGACATTATTGAAATGTCTCTACATAAATACACACCATCATGAAATGTGTTGCAGTCATGTAGACCACGGATGATCATTTTACTGTTTGAAAGCTGAACATATCCCCCATGGAAGATTAATGCATCATTAATGTAGACTAATATATGGCAGGACTGTTGCCATCATCACTTCTGCCTCAAGCTCAGTGCTGTCACTCTCTTGCAGGATCCTGAAAGGCCTTGGGCTCACCCCAGGCCAGGCCCTTTTAGGTACCCTGTCATTTGCCAAGGATGAACAAGTGCGGAAAGCTGTAAGTAGCCACAAGTTTGGGCCCATACGTACCATGCCGGTAAGAGCACCCCCACCCCCTTGCTCACTCTCAGAGCTCGACATTAGCCATTCCCATGGACCACTGCCTTCAAGTATTTGCACGGCCATCTTTATGGTCTGCTAAGGAACCTCAGCTTAGCAGATAAATTTGCTTATTTTGTTTTTATTTAATGACTTGATTATTAATGCATTTGTTGTTTGAGTGCTGTGCATGGCCACAAACAATAAATGATGAGCCCCCCCTTGGTAGCCACACACTAACACTCTGAGGGAGAGGCAGTGTGTCTTAAGTCAGGGTGGGTCTGTAATATTGTAATACTGTAGCCACCTCATTCAGCCACATGACTACACTTGCTTCTGTCTTGGTATCATGCCTGCAAGTGTCATGCAGTTTTTTAGATTACTTTCTTGACTCATCCGACACTAGTTCTTTGATATTAACGAACTAGTAATACAAGAATGTACAGCACAAACCTCACATCTCAGTAAGTCTGACACAGCCACAGTGTGGAGGCACTGGCATCACCAGGTCTTCAGCTGAGCTTGTCAGGCTTCAAAGGATGGATGAGTCTTCTTCCTGTTCATCCACATGCACATAAATGTGTTGATGTTCAGTGCATGCAACAACAAGTGGTATGAAGCTTTTCATTGGAATTTTTATCGTAACCAACTTCTTGATTTTCATTCATATTAAATTTCTTGGGATTTTTCAAATTTTGGAGGAACCTCATCAAATGTAATATCTTTTGAAATATCCCTGATTTCATTTAGTGTATCTTTGTGTCACTTTGAATTTTTCAACTGCTAGCAAAACAAGGTCACAGTCTTATCTTCCTGCACATACACTCCTTGGATGTATACAAAAGTGGCTTGCTGTGTTTTAGAATGCTGTGTAGTTTTGATGAGCATGTGCCAAGTGGCGGGAACAAGTCACATTAGGTTAAAGCATGTGGCCAACAGCTTGTACATACTGGCACATTTTTGCACTGTGAAGAAGAGAAGTGTTGAAGTCTATTTCACATGTAAACAAACCTTTCATTCCACTTCCTTGATTTTCCTATAATGAAAGTTTCAGCCTGATACATAGATGGACACATTATAACAGAATATGCTGGTGATTTTGAAGAACTACCAAGCTATAGCAGCCATTTTCAAACAATAGAATCATCAAAAATCAATGTGGAATTGGTAATTGATGGATGCATTTGAAATAGTAAACAAAGTACTACTTCAGTATCTAGTATGGGCTTCATGATACTTGGGTACCACTTTCGACCGACTTTTTAGCATTGGAAAGAAGACCTAGAGTAGAGTTATTAATGTCGAGCCCTGAAGTGTTTTGTTCTTCCTTATTTCTCCTCTTTGCTCCTCCTTGCTTTTCTTTCTCTGATCCTTCTAATGCCTGTAGGCTTTGCACCCTTTGATCCCTTGGAAAACACAGTCTTCCTCTCAGAACAGAGTAAAATGCAAGACATATCACATCCCCAACCGAGATTTTGTTCCACATTAGCATTCTTCATCAGTTCAGAGATACATAGAAGAACATCTTTAATGTGTTCCCTGTTATTCATTATCAGAGATTATTGCCTTGTTTCCCTCCCCAAATCCTTTACCTCATATTTTGTTATTCCTTCAAAAGTTTCTTACAAGGTCAGTATTTTTGTTTTTGAGTGTTCATTGTTCTTGTTAATGTGGAATTAAACAACAGTTGAATTAATATAGCATTAGAAATTTCTTTTCTTAGTTTTCTGTTCTTTATCAGTGTGACTCTCCTGCAATACCTGTATCTATTTATGCTTTCTTCCCTTTGCATTTGTCTGTTTGTTCATGAGCATAATTGAAGCTTAACCAGTCTTGCACAACATGCTGTATAGATAAATAATATGTCTCAAAATTTTGTTATGTCTCATTTTCAGAATTGGCACTTGTTGTATAAAATACTTAAACATTTTTCTTTCATGTTCAGTGTTAAGTCATTCCTGAACAGTAATAACTGCAGGAATAAGAATTTCTTCATGTTAGGACAATATGATATAGTGGGAAGGTAACACTTTCTCCTGGTGTAACATCAGTGCCAGACTTGAAGTGCTTCCTCTCTGTGTATGATAGCAGAGTTCCTTGTGTGTATTTTGTTGTAGTGTTGACATCTCTTTTAAGTTATTGGTTTCTTTCAAAAGTAGCAATCAATATGTTTAACATAGAGAAGTTTAATAGATAACAAGGTAAAATAGATTGATCTTTTGTTAATAAGAATGTGTGTACATTGCAAACATTATACATATCTTTTGTTAATAAGAATGTTTGTACATTGCAAACATTATGCAGTCATACCTCTACATACGAGTGCTTAAGAATACAAATTTTTCAAGATACGAGCTGGGAAACGAGCCTAATCATTGCCCAGGATACGAGGAAATATTCACCATATGAGCTGCGAGCATTTAGTTATGCCAAGCCACCACTAGGTTGCAGTGAATGAAAAAATAATAAATAAAAAAATTTATAAAACAGAAAAGATAAAAAAAACTGTGTTAAGTTATTTTTAAGTCTATTAATTTCAGTATGTTTATTGTGTAAGTTTAATTCTCGTCAGCTGATTTCACTCCTCCCCTCCTCCACCACCATCTTACACCTCTGCCGTGCAAGTTAACCTACATACATTTTTATCACTTGATATTTACATTGTTTATTTATTTACATTATCTGTATTTATGATGTTTATCTTAATTACAAGTACCATTTATCACTGTTTTCCTTATTAATGTCAACTTTCTTTCAGTGTACATCAGTATTACTAAACTTTAATTTGCATGTTTTTTTTGTGTTGGAACGCATTATTCAGTCTTACATGTATTTGAATAGGAAATCTTGTTCCACCATATGAGCTATTTCACGATATGAGCTCAGTTGTGGAACAAATTAAACTCGTATGTAGAGGTATGACTGTACATATTTCTTCTAGTTTGTGCAATAACACCTTAGGAAAACTCAATATAAGCCACACCATGCTTTATCATTTCCAGTGAAAACTTTCCCTTCAAAAATGGCAATGGATCATGCCTTAGGACGTATGAAGCAGTGCACATTTCCCCGTCTTGATGGTGCTTTTAGAAAGACATCAAGCAATAAAGAAAGAAAGTGATCAGTACCATGTGACTTCATTAACATGTGGAGAGGAAATTCTGACTTTTCTTTCTCCAATGCTGGTGACAATGGCAATAACAGATTTAGTCTGCATGCATGTCAAGCACATAAAGCTGTATCTGACAGACAGGCTTTTGATGTGGGGGTTGGGATGTGTTTGAGATAAGACTGTATTGTGATGTCTTCCAGGGGGAAACCTTGGCTTGAATTATGAGAAAACAAAAACTTTCCAGAAAGTGTGAGACATAAACAGGACCGACCATCCATGCCTGGTGTCCAACACAAGTGGCCTTCAGGAATGTAGGAACTCCCATTAAGGCAAGGATCTGTTTTTTACCCATAGGACCAATACCTGCTACGAGTGGTGGTCACTGAGCTGCCCTGCAAGAAACGTAGTGCCAGCAACAGCAACTCAGAGGAGAAGAAGGAGGCAAAGACTTACTCTGAGTATCTGGAGGCACTAAGGGACCTACAGACAGCTTGGATATCAAGGCTTGGTGAGTTCATGACATCTGTAAGACAAAATCAAATAACTGGTAGAAATACTTAGGTATAAAATTAAGGAGTTCTCTCATTATATATTGCCAGTCATTATAGCTTTCTTATTTGTATGCATAGTAAAAGCATTTTGAAAGATTTACTGATTAATATGGTTATAATAGCTTACCACTTTCATTAAATAAAGCATGTCACACCTTATTTTATTTATTATTTTATTTGTGAAGCCCATCAGGGTACTGTGTAAAGAAAAGGCAGTAAGATCACTCCTTTACTCCATCTCCAGACAATGAAAATGGGGAGCAGCTATACAAGGAGGTGATGTCAGCCCACCCAGACCACCTGGCTGCCCAGCTGGCACGCCTACAGGCCCTGGATGCTGGTGGTGCACAGAGCAGGGCTGCTGTCATTGCCCAGGCCACCAAGATTGTGTCAGCAGTGGACACATCACCTCTGCTGGCCTTCTATGGCACTAAGACTGATACTCGATCTGATGCTGCCAAGTACAAAACACAGGTGAGTCTCAGACCACTAGAGAAGCCTCTCCAGGTTGAGGTGTTTTGTGTCAGTGTACATGTATGTGTAAAGATGGTAAGGAAAAACTTGGGCTGGGTCAGGGATACTCTTTACTCTAACGTTTCGACAGAATGTACATGTACTACTGTACATGTATGTATTACTGGTGGTGTTCCTCCATGGTTCCATTCTTAAGAAAAAGTGATTTCTGTTAATTTTTTAGTCCAATCTAGTGTTTAACAAAGGCAGTAAAGTGCTCCTATAGAGGTAGATTAGCCTGACTGTGGGTGTCCTTTCCCCCATGAGATGGACAAGCAGCGCAACACCCTGCTGGAGGCTCTCTCCCGTCAAGGCTCTGCCATCTGTGCTGATGTGCTCTCAGCCTCACCTTCAGAGGCAGCACCTGATGTCCTGGAGCAGCTGGACACCATTGCTGCTGATATCATGAAGTTTGTGGAGCCAACTGACTCTAAGGTAGGTTATGCTGACCTTTAAGGAGAAGAATGAGGTTTCTGATTCAATACTATGTCATCTTGCTACAGTTTTTTCTATGTTGGGTAGAAGTGATAGCTTGAGTTGGGGGCCAATGTGTCTAATGAGCCAATCCTCTACAGGTGAGCGGGTTCTTCATCAGCTATTACAGAGTTCGCAAGTTTGATGGCCTTGCACTCCGTCTAATTTCCCGTCAGTGTGAGGAGAAGTGGACTCGCGAGAATGAGGCCAAGCTGACGGAGGCATACAGTCGCTTGGGCTGGACACACATCTCCTCCCTCATTACCAGTTCCCACCCGCTGCGTTTCCGCACCAACTATGCACCGTTCTAAAGAGTGCCATGGACATGAACACAGCTTTGCTCCAGCCACTCTGGTTTTTAAATTGGTCCATTAAATATGTATTGTAGTTGTAAGAGAAATTTAAGTCGCACCCATTGATGCATCTTCTCTCTACTAAGTCACCTTGGCATTGCTCCTTTTGTGAATCTCACATTTGATCTGGTATTTTATTGTTGTTGAGTCTTTTGTTGATATTTGTCCTTATCATTCAGTAGTTGACTCACTGAATGCTACCAAGGCCCATTTCTGGTGCATTTAGAATGGTGATTCAGCTTGCAGGTTTTTTCAGGCCACATAGTTTATGTCTTATCCTTTTCTGTCTCTTCCCTTCCTTTAATAATTGCACTGAATCACTGTTTTCTTTGTTATTGTTTATATATTTTCATGTTATATCCTTGATCACTGTTATCTCTTCACATGTTACTCAGTGGACACAGAGGGAGCACTGCCAGGCAGGCACATGCAGATCCTTTGGTGCTGAATCTGCATAGTGGTGGAGGCTGGCTGTGGTTTGGTTCAGCCTCTGCTTATCCTGGTCCTTGTGGCCAAAATTTTTCTCTGAGCTGTTCAGGATTGCACTCAATTTTCCTCCTCATATGTGTTATTAGAAGCGCCTCTAATACTGTGTATTAGAATTCATGTTTATGATCAGAGAGGCACAAAGTGAAAGCTGTTCCTCCTTGTGCCTGCTGGTCTGTTTGACGGGGGCGACCACAATGCTTGTGTGGTCGGTGCTGTCACCTGCTGATAGGAGAGCACTGACCATTGTTTCTTTTGTTGTGTTTTTCCAAATGAATTTCTCTCTCTCTCTCTCTCTCTCTCTCTCTCTCTCTCT
>CM035200.1:13669769-13682938 GCA_020233015.1 Callinectes sapidus | reverse complement strand
TATAACGTTTTAGGATTCTTATTAAGGGATCTCTGAAATAATGAAAACACCTTTGAACATCCGTATGACAAACGCCACACTCTGTTCAAAGTGGTAGATAAGGTACCTAGCTGAGAGTCATTGATGATGTAATGACTTGTACGATGACGACTCATCATTGTATTCTTTGCCGCTACTATTGCTTATAGCTTGTAGCTACTTCTAAACAACCTAGGATATGTCAGACTATGCTGATATCTAACCTGGTGGCTGCAACAATTAGGCTATTCTGTTTGGTGGTTGTAACGCTATTGAGCCAAGAAAGCGAGTAAAGTAACATACCAGCAGTGAGGAAATAGTCACAGTATGAAGAGAACAGGATGTGCATGCAGTCAGTGCCGCAAGTATTGTCCGGCCAGGACGAGCTTCGTAACCTTGAATGATGAACTGCCATCTGTTCCACTACTCATTGCCGCCAACTTGTCTTCTATAGTTATTTCCATTTTATTGTTAGGCGCACATAGATGGCCATAACAGGCTAGACATAGGATGATGCTGTATTAAAGCCTTATGGTGACGACGAGGGGAAGGTGTGAAATAATATGCTTTTATAATATAACGAGCTGGTGAAGGAATGTATGTTGTTTATTCACATTTCAGTAAAGATTGGCGAGTATCGCGGACCAAATGATGCTACATTAAAAACCAAGGCCTTGTCAATGATACAGGGCAGGGAAAAGTGGTTTTATAACTTGACAAGCCAGTGCAAATTATTGCTGTATAAATAATTCTAGTAGTAGAGCTAGATTATGGAAGAATACAAAACAAGATCTCGTGGACACCATGAAAAACAGGGCATTGATCATGAGTAACAGTGAGAAGCAAGAATTAAAGTGGTTTCATAACATAAGCCAGTGCTTCTGCTGCAAGGATAATAATAATATAGTATAATAATATAATACATTATATAAACGGAAAACCACGACCTTGTTAGTGATGAGTACATTTAGCGATAAAGATGTAAGTATGAATTAGAGCCGGTGCCACTATCACTGAATGCAATCATCTGCTTATATTTTGATAAATTCGAGTATGGGAGTACACTACACATAATAATACTCCATACACATCCGCAGACATGGTAGTGATGAGGAGCAGTGAGAGGTGTGAATCAAGTTTTATAACATAACAAGCCGGTGCCAGGCTGCCAGCCCCTCCCCCCTACAACCACACGAACCAAGGCCACCACTGCCCTCGACTCACTCAGTCGTCAGTCGTGGCCACGCAGATCACCATGGCTTCTGCTCTTCTCCGCTCACTTCAGGTGCGCATTATACATTATACACTTAATAACACCTTTCGCCACCCGCCATGAGAGTCAGAGGAATTTTGGTGACTGCTGTGACATGAAGATCAGCTATGCAAGTATAATGATTGGAAATGCATTGAGAACTGCATCCTTTGGGGTTGAGATGCACGGTTAGGTATTATTATTAGTCTTTTATTTTAATGATGAGTGTTATTGCGTGCCACTCTCCAGCATGTCATGGCCACTAGATCTTTGGAAGTGTTTGTTGGGGGTCACTGCAGTGGTATTGATGTGCGCTTGGGAAGTAGAGCATTGTTGCTATGAGGTGTTGGTGGTGGTGGTTGTCTCGCCCCTATCAAGGTTGCTTCCCAAGACACTTGTGTTGTACCCCGCTCCTCTCACTCCCATAAATGAGACTGCATTGATACCCCATATTTTATTTAATTGTGATAATTCAGCCTCATGATTTGTCAGGTTAAGGTTTGCTTAGAAAGAGAAATAAATGAAATGGACTCCTTTATGTGTGGTCTATAAGGAAGCCCTGAAAGGTCAGATAATATGTATGGAAGATAGATGTGTCTATTGTCTCTTACAGCGCGGTGTTCTTAGTTTACTTGGGCAGTCACTATGTGTTTTAGAAATGTGCTTATATATGAGTGGTATTAGTTCATTTTTAAGTTTTGGGTTTAATGTATTGGCTTATTATTTTGTTGGAAATCATTCGGGAGAGGAATTCAGTTGTGCATATCACATGCAAGTTTTGTTCTGCAGAAGTTGGATATTTTGTAATTGGTAATGAATTGGTGACTGTTTTTTGCACATGTAGTCCATTATAGTAATAGTATCATACATTCTTTAAAGTGACCTATACAAATGTTATAACCAAATTGTGAATGTGTGACAACTTTAGTAACACTGTCAGAATATATACTGATGCACTGATAAACAAGTACATACTGGTACCAACAAGAAACGTTAGGGTAGAATGAAGAGATACTGTGACCAGTAATTGCTTCATTAAGTAATCTTTATGTTGCTCTTTGGTTATTAAGAAATCTTTGTTGCTCTTTCGTTATTAGATAATCTTTATGTTGATGTTTGCTTCCTGAACAAGCAACAGTACATACTAATTTAACTTGATTTTCTTGTATTATTTTGTATTTTCTTGGCTAATACTGCTGCCTTTCCTCAGGGGGCTCACACTCTTGCCCCTCTATGGCGCAGCTACAGCTCTGCCGCTCCAGCCACAAAGCTCTACATCAATGGCAAGTTTGTAGAAAGTAAAACAAAGGAGTTTTTTGATGTCCACAACCCTGCCACAAATGAGGTAAGGCCACCCCCAAAGCCTTTTGGATTTAACATTTACAAAAGATTTGTACTTTGAAAACAATGTACAGTTGATCCTCGCCCAAATGGGTATTATGTGCCTAAGCTTGCTGTGCATGGTGAAATCCATGTTTGGCAAGTATAAATATTATTTTGTTTCAAGTGGGACATGATTTATAACTGTTATTGTTTGACTATTCCAGATGATCTCAATATAATTGTATTCCCCAAACTGTATATGTATGTATATGTATGTATGTTTGTAGCTAACATTTCTAAAGAAATGCTGTTGCCATTACTTTTGTTTCAACTCTAGAAAATTAATAATTTCCTCATTTTACAACAGAGTATGCTTAAGGATCATTCTATTTGTACCATGTTGTGCAAGTGTTAAAGTGGTGGTGTTGATCCAGGTGGTGACTCGAGTACCACTGGCGACTCAGGATGAGATGGAGGCAGCAGTATCAGCCGCCCGGGAGGCCTTCTCCACCTGGAGCCAGGCGTCTGTCCTCACTCGCCAGCAGGTCATGTTCAAGTATCAGCAACTCATCAGGGAGAACATTGTAAGATTCTTTGGTATTATGAACTTCATAATACCCTGTTATCCTAGATTTTGAGGTTTAGCTTTCCTGTCTCCAAAACTTCAGATTCATTATCTTAAGATCATAGTAATTAGTTCTGAAATCATTCCATTATTAACAGATATAAAGAATTTGTCTTGTAAATATCTACAAGGGTTTCTTACTGAAGTTCTTTTCCAAACCCTCATTTAATACTGCCAGTACTTGGTGTGTAGTCATCAGACATGTCCAAATAATAAAGAAAGTGTACAGCTGTAAGCAAGGTGGAGAGAGGGAGTGTGAATTGTTGGGTGAAAATAACGTGGAGTGAAAGAGTAGGAGTAGATTGGTAAAACATGAGTGGAATTTGTTGAATAGCTGAGGAGAGGAGAGAGGTATCCCATGAGAGAGTAAACT
The DNA here is from genome assembly GCA_020233015.1 of Callinectes sapidus. Lineage (NCBI taxonomy): Eukaryota > Metazoa > Arthropoda > Malacostraca > Decapoda > Portunidae > Callinectes > Callinectes sapidus. The sequence goes on along the minus strand of CM035200.1, from coordinate 13,679,347 downwards.
ACCTGCCATAATAGAAATCTCCTTCTCCCTTCATATACAGGATCTAAGACATAGAATGAAACTTCAGGTCTAAAATTCTGTTCCACCTACTTTTAAAATTTTTGTCCATCAGCACGAATTGGCAAAGATCATCACTCGGGAGCAAGGAAAGACACTGGTGGATGCTGAAGGAGACGTCTTAAGAGGCCTGCGTGAGTACTTGCCGTCATTCTTTCTGGTATCAAGAAAATGTTCTCCCTTTAAACAGACAGTTTTTACTCTCAGCATGAGGTTATTGATTTCTTAGTAACAAGTAGAACTGTATGCATATTGTTGGAATTTTCTTTAATCATGATTTACAGAGTAAATAGTTTGAGTTAGTGGCAGGTTGTGATGGCAAGATGCCTCCCCAGAGGTGGTGGAGCACTGCTGCAGCATCACCAGCTTGCAGCTTGGAGAGACCATGCCCAGCATCTCTAAGGACATGGACACACACTCGTATCGTGTTCCTCTTGGAGTGTGTGCCGGCATTGCTCCTTTCAACTTCCCTGCTATGATTCCTCTTTGGGTATGTACTGTGCTTAAAGACTTGATTACTTATAAGACTTGACCCTTAAGGTATAAGATGTCATCAAAGTATTGTTAGAGTAGCCTCATGCCTATTGCCTTCGCAGATGTTCCCTGTTGCCCTCGTGTGTGGCAACACCTATGTGTTCAAGCCGTCGGAGCGGGTGCCTGGTGCATCCATGTTCCTGATAGAGCTGCTGCAGGAAGCTGGCTGCCCTAGTGGGGTGGTGAATGTGATTCATGGCCAACACAACGCTGTCAACTTTATCTGTGATAATCCACATATCAGGGCCATCTCCTTCGTGGGATCTGACCAAGCTGTGAGTCTATCCAACATCATTCCTAAATGTTCATTCCTTCACTGTTCACATGAAGTTCCATTGTTTTAAAAGCTTGTGTGAGAATTTGTATTGTAGTATTACTATCTCATTTGGCTGCATTTCTTTCTCAGGGCAAATATATCTATGAACGTGGCTCCTTGAAGGGCAAGCGTGTGCAGTCAAACATGGGTGCCAAAAACCATGGGGTGATCATGCCAGATGCCAACAAGGAGAGCACCCTCACCCAGCTAGTGGGAGCTGCCTTTGGTGCTGCAGGACAGAGGTGAGCTCTGTGCCAGACATCTCTATGCAGTATCCCAGAATCTCTTGCATTCAAGTTTGAGAAAAATTTTTACATCAGTAACCAATCAGTACTGTTTGGATTTAAGTGTCTAAGCTTGAGTATAGTACCCCAAAAAGTAGTCTAAAGTAGTCTTGTAATGTGCTATTGACAGGGACCAATTAAATATTAAGCAAACTAAATGTTGGACATTTTTCAGGTGTATGGCCTTGAGCACTGCCATCTTTGTAGGAGAATCTGCCAAGTGGCTACCAGAGCTGGCTGAGCGCTCCAAGAGTCTGAAGGTGAATGCTGGACATGAGGCTGGAGCAGACTTGGGACCAGTCATCTCTCCGGCTGCCAAGGAACGCATCTGTAGTCTGGTTCAGTCTGGCATTGATGAAGGTGCCAAGTGCATGTTAGATGGAAGAAATATTGTTGTGCCAGGTTATGAACAAGGAAACTTTGTGGGACCAACCATCCTCACTGATGTTAAGGTAAGATTTTTTTGTCAGTGGATGATTGTTTTTAATGTCTTGTCTAATCCTGAGATCTATACTTAAGGAATAAAAATTTCCCATTGAAGTGAGTGGAAATTTTAACTTCACAAGAATAGTATACTTTGTAATCATAACAAACTACATCACTAGATTAAATATAGAAATAATAAAGAGCATGCAAGTATTCCTCTTTCATTATTGTTGAAAAGATAATTTCTTTTACAGCCTCACATGCAATGCTACAAGGAGGAAATCTTTGGCCCTGTGCTGGTGACTCTTGCAGTGGACACCCTGGATGAAGCCATCCAGGTGATCAATGAGAACCCATATGGCAATGGCACTGCAATCTTTACCACCAACGGAGCTACAGCCAGGAAGTTCACCTACACTGCTGATGTTGGCCAGGTCAGGACTATGTGGTGGATTTTGTCTTGGTAGTTGATTCCTTAGTTCTTGATCTCACAACATTTTATGGTAGAGAAGTGGTCATTGTTATCTAATACTAATTCATTTTGATATTGGCAGCAAGTTTTCATTTTGTAATTAAGATTTCATGCTTGTATTCAATAATTAGAGTGTTTTAGATTGGAACTGCTGAGGTAGCTGAACAATGTTTTTTATTATCATTTATTTTTGACATGTTTTGCTATTACTGAGAACTCTTTTAAGAAAGTGTAGAAAATGACGTATTTTTTTACTGCATGTTTATAGTAAATATTTCCTTTTGTGGTTTTGACAATTATAATCATGTGCTTGTTGCTCTCCAGGTGGGAATCAATGTGCCCATCCCTGTCCCTCTGCCTATGTTCTCCTTCACTGGCTCTCGAGGATCCTTCTTGGGAGATGCCAACTTCTATGGAAAGGCTGTAAGTTATGCCTTTGTGTGGATTACCTCTTGTTTTTTTTAATGCTTCTAGGACACAAGTGTAACCTGTTGAAGAAGGAAAAGGAATTAACATTTTTTAAAGTCATAATGGCCAGCATGATCTAGTTTGATACAATGAATTGCTAGGAAATTGTACAAGTGTAAGTGAAATACATATTCCATTTACATTAAGAGACCAATTTTTTAATTAATAATACTCTTCGGCAGGGAATCAACTTCTACACGCAGTTGAAGACTGTAACGCAGATGTGGCGAGAGACTGATGTCACACCCACACAGTCAGCAACAGCCATGCCAGTCATGCGCTAAACAGCTTAAGTAATGGCAAAACAAGTTCCTTTTGAGTAACAAATTGTGCATTAAATAGCAGGTTGTAAAGAATGTAGGTGTTCACTAGGGAAGTAGATACTTGTATTTAAGCTGTTATAGCTAAGATGTTTGTTCCATCAGTTAGCTGGGCTAAAGTACTTCTTGAAGGTGTCTTCTAAAAACACTTTAGGAAAATAAATTGCCTCTTTCAGCTTAGTTTGGCAGACATTCCAGTTATGAGGAACAGAGTTGAATTGAAAATTATTAATTCTTCACAATGCTAGGTATTTGTAAATTTAATTCTTGACTCTTGGCAGCTTTGTAAACCAATTTCCAATACATATTTTTTTTCATTAATAATTCTGTATCTTTCATACAACTACTCAATAGAGTATTTGGTATGCTGAAACAATAATTCTCCACACATAAGCTTAATATTCCCAAGAATTGTAGTGACAGTGTACCAACAAATATCTTTCCAAATTAAAGTCAATCTTGTCACACTACATCTCTATGAAATGAGAGAAGGAGGAACAAATCCTCACTGACACACCACAGGTACAGATGCGACTCTTGACTTGAAGCAGCCTTCCTACCCTTACTTACACATAGAGCAATATGTCAACTCAAGGGATTCTAATAGCTTACCCAGAACTCATGACACTTATTAAGCTATATGTATCTCAACCCTACTTCATGAGGAAGAAGGTAGGACTATGACACAGATTAAAGGCAGCTTAGTTTTAGCCAATGACACCTACCATGAAAAGAAGATGACATGTTAGTTTTGTTATAAGCTTAGGTAGGAAAACTCATGTAGTAGGGAGCTGACTGCACATGGCAAAAAAATGACTTTCTTACAGTGTCATATCATACCTTTTTTACTTAGTGAATCTATAAAAGAAGCCTGGATTGCTGCACTGGATGCATCACTGAGGTGCCTTGACTCCAGGAAGAGCACACAGCATCTCAAACAAGAGGTTAGCACCAGTGAGTGCCGTGGTGCCCTCAAAGTCATATGGTGGAGCCACCTGGAATTTTTTTTTTTTGCAGTTATTTGTAATTGACACAATTATCTACATGTTTTCATTAATTTGATAATTGAAAGAAGCTCATACAAAACATCTCACTATCATTCACAGATCTTCACACACATTCCTCCCAAATTATTCTGTACACCATGAACAGACTTGCCTCCACCAGGTCACAACCGACCAGGTTGAGTCCAGCACAACCCCGCACCACCTCGAGTGCCTGGATAGGTGTCAAGCCCCCTATTTCTGGAGTCCCTAATATGGGAAAAAGATAAATTAATAAACGTTTAGTAGAAAGAACATTTTAAAATTTATTCTTACTGGCAACAACATAGTGGGCTCAAACTTTAATTAGTAGGATGCCCAGGAAAGCAAACTCATTTGGTATCTAGTGCAGACACAAATTAGTACTTGTTCTCGTCAAGTTCCTTAAATATCATCCATCCTATCAATCAATCAATCAATCAATCATGGGGGGCATACGCCGGGGGGCGCGTTGCCTCGCCTACCCTACGGCGCCACTCCTGGCGGTCACGCCTCGCGAGTCCCCATGCAGGCTCCTTTCCTATACCGAGTAACTCCCAGCAGGAGGCATCGACTTGCCGCAGCCAAGAGTTCTGTGGGCGTCCCCGAGGCCTCCTCCAGGTTGGGTTGTCCCTTACAGAAACAACCCGACAAGCAGGGTCGGCTTCCTATGCATCCATAGGATCCATGCATCCTATGGTCCATCCTATGCATAGTAAAAAAAAAATAAATAAATAAATAAATAAAAATAACACTCAACACACCTGTACCGGGACAGAAGCCAGGATCGATGGCGTCAATGTCGAAGGAGAGATAGACTGGCCTGTCCCCCATCATACTTCTGACTTCCTCCATGAGGGGCACCAGGGAGCGATACCAGCACTCCTCCACAGGGACCACACGGAAGCCCTGCATACCGCATCACGCAGTGGTCAGTAAAGGGGTGGGGAAAGGAAAGAACCAAAAAGAAAATGCCCCTTATGATGGGGCAAGGGGGAAAATATTATACCAAAAATATATTAATACGAGCCATTCATCTAACTATACAAGAAGCGTGCCTAAAACCAGAAGTAAAGTTTAGTATTACATTGCTCTCACATTCAGTTAGGCCAATCACCTCACCTGACTAATCTGCCAAGCGTGCCCCTCTGCGGCGTGGCTTGTACCCCGCAAACCAATCTGCACTGTAGCGTGTGGGTCAATGAGCTGCTCCTCCACTGCCCGCCTAAAGGGGGTGCCGTGGGTGATCTTGGCGCCTAGCATGCTGTCCGACACGTCACTGTGGGCGTCCACATGCACCAGACCCACGGGACCATGGCGGGCCTGGATTTCAATGATTCTTTTGTTTCAAGTATAAATACACGATACACAATGGCAGTAAGCTGCAAATTATACCTCTCCTGGAAGTTAATCCATCCGTTGGTGAAATTCTTTAACCTCCAACCAAGTTGATGCCCCGCCCCACCCCGTCCTGCGGCAAGTTGGCTCACCTTGACGGCCTGCAAGATGGGGTAGGTGATGGTGTGGTCGCCACCCATCGTGAGCGGGATGCAGCCGTTCTGGATTAGCTGAACATACCGCTGCCGAATGTCCTCGCATGCCTCCGGGAGACTAGGAAATAGCCAGGGATATGAGCGTCAGTTTTGATGTATGGTGCCTTGCGTTATGTTGTTTAAAGTTGTTTTCTCCCATATAAGGTAAGAAGTGCATACTAATATTCCTCCACTTACTTGTACATATTCAAGCTCACGTCTCCTACATCAGCCACATTGATACAACTGTACGGATCGTGGCCTTTGGCACTGAATGGCCGCAGCAGCACAGACTCGCACCGTATCTGCCGTGGCCCTAATCGCGTGCCGCTGCGGTTGGAGGTTCCGGTGTCCAGGGGCACGCCCACAAAACAAGCATCAAGACCTGAGAGGAGAGGAGCAGTTCAACACCACGTTCCTCTTCCTCCCTGGCAATGAATCTCTGCTTCGAGGCCAGAGGGAGGTTAGGTTATAAGGTTTATAGGGTTGCTTTCGTATACCTTACCATAAACGTGCTCTATCTCATGTATCCTCTCAACACCTCTGTCACTGCATACCTAAATGCATTCGATGCCATCCTTACTAATTTCTGCCACACGCAACACTCAGTACCGCCATTCTCTTCCACACTTCTCTCATCCTACCCTCATGTTCATACTAAAAATTTCCCCAATCACTGCAAACACAAACCCTTTGTGTCGCCCTGAACAGGCAACCTCATGAAGGATGCGATGCCTCCAGGGCGTGGCATATCATTGGAAGCGAGTGGCTTGTTCAAGGCGTGAGAGGAGGCAGAGCGAGAGGCAGTAGAAAGGGAGGCCCAGAATCTAGGTGAGAAGCTGACCAAACCTTGGCGCATCATGGTGTAGCTGTGGAGGTGAGACAGGTACTGAGACACAAGTGATAGATGAAGTGACATGCCTCTTAACAAACAATATCTCAGCTTCGTTACTCATAATTGACTTTAGCTCAATTACCTCCTGTGTTATTCTTTGTACTTATAAAGTCCTGATTTATGATATTTTTATGGCTATGATAAAATAACATATATTTTGAAACGTTTTACATTATTATAAATGTGTGTGAATGTGTTTTCTTGTGGGCATAGTATCAGGAACATCACCAGCCACATATATATATATAATCTTTTCAAGTACCTTCATTGACCTTGAAGCACTTTTTTCTTTCACTCGCACATGGCAACAAAATAACTCGAGTTTGTTCTTAAAGTAGAAGTGATTATCCCAGTTAATTACCATCCAAAACCTTCACTTTCTATCAATGAAAGGGTAATGAGATGACAATTTATACATCATGATAAACACACACAAATACACACCGTGGCGGAAGACTGCTTGGTGTCACAACCTTGATACCTGACAGACTGGCTCAGTGTTGCCACTTCCCAATTCATTTGGAGAGTTATCGCCCATCTCATTACGGAACCCACTCTAAACAAAACTCGGGAAAGGGATTTCAGAATAACGCTATTACCACTCACATACTCATCAGTACTGTATTATAAATTTCCAGTAGCACTTTGCGGAAGGCGTACGGTCTAAAACCGTTCCTCCATAGAGACGAATGACTCCACTGAAAACTATAATACTGCCAACTGTACGGTTATCCTACATGTTGCACTGTTTCCGTCACTAATGAAGGTGTGTTACTAGCACGAGTAAGTCACTCAAATTCACTATTATTTATAAAGATCCATAAAATCAATCACAGGTGAGAGCAATGATCCCAGCTATATCAGATCACTGCAAGATAAGTGGGTTTGGCCTGGCTATAAACCCTGACACATTAAAACACCTCACATTGGTCAAGCAAACTTTGAGGCCAAAGGTCGTCAATCAAGCTATAATAACTTCAGAGTGAGACCTACTAAAGAATAACATTATTGCAGAAAATTACCAGTGTTTACCAAGGATTCTCTACTTTTTTCAGTTGTGTGAACCTTTTGTAGTTTATGGGTTACTGAAGTAAAGTACATGTATTTAAGTGAGTTAACGTGTTCACTACATTATACTATCGAGATATATATATATATATATATATATATATATATATATATATATATATATATATAATTAATCATACGCTTCACCTCCACTATTTGAAAAAAGTTTTATTTCAATGTACGTTTGTCAGAGTGACAAGATTTCTACATTATTAACCCCTCCAATCATCCCTGTTGCCTTGGAAAATAGCCGTGGTGAGAGAGGAAAGCGTTTCTGAATACGGTCACCAGCCCTCCCACTCTCTCGTATGGAAGTGACGTGTAATGGATATGCTACAGTTGCGCATGGAATGATGTTTAACCAACTATGTTGAGTAATAGTACGACAAATGAGGGTAAGGATATCTTGAGTTGGGTCAGTGACACTCTTTAACGTAGTGGTTCTCAATTTTTTCAGCGATGGCACCCTGAATTTATATAATCCTTTCTGTGGCACACCTTTTTCACCATCACCCCTCCTCACGTGAATTAACTTCTGATATACAATTGTACCTGTTTAAATTACTTTAATTAATGATTTAAAATTATCCGTACTCAAACCAAAATTAACATATGATGTACTGTAGTACATGCCCAAACATAGAACTCCTCAGTGGAATTAGATTCAGAGTATTAGATTAACTCAAAATATTAGAGCAAGCAACTTCCTACACCGAGTTAATTATAGGCAGACTGCTACAAACTGTTTTACAAATGTACCTTGAAACGATATAGCCAAGACAAAATTCATGGTAACCTTGTGGCACCCAGTTTGAGAACCACTGGTATAGTAAATATTATAGTTAGCTAGGTTAGTAAAGATGAACAAGAAGCGATCCAATGCGTGTGGCTGGAACACAGACGTCACGGCCTGGGACGACCAGTAGTCGTATCTTGCTAACTTGTTATTCACGCAGTATATACGATAAGAAATCAAGTACTTAGGCAACCAGTACAGATGAACAATGGAACAATAAATATTAAACACCATAAACGTCAAAGGAAAACCAATTAACGAAATAACACAGAAGTAAGCATACAAGGCAAAAACAACTTACACTGGAAACAACCAGAAAATCAATACAAAATCAGTGAGAGAGAGAGAGAGAGAGAGAGAGAGAGAGAGAGAGAGAGAGAGAGAGAGAGAGAGAGAGAATGGCAACGACTATAGTAATCGGATCCGCGATTATTTATATTTTCGATCTTGCCCAGCCCTTCTACTTTTTCACCGTAACACGTCAAATGGCTACAATATCCCCGGCAGCCCACACCCATTCATTATATCCAACACACCAGGCCATAACACGGCAACATTCCCCACAACATACGCAGTATTTCTCTCCCACGACTTATCGAGTAGAATACATCTCCGTCAGCCACCACCCATTCATTATATCCAACACACCAGGCCATAACACGGCAACATTCCCCACAACATACGCAGTATTTCTCTCCCACGACTTATCGAGTAGAATACATCTCCGTCAGCCACCACCCATTCATTATATCCAACACACCAGGCCATAACACGGCAACATTCCCCACAACATACGCAGTATTTCTCTCCCACGACTTATCGAGTAGAATACATCTCCGTCAGCCACCACCCATTCATTATATCCAACACACCAGGCCATAACACGGCAACATTCCCCACAACATACGCAGTATTTCTCTCCCACGACTTATCGAGTAGAATACATCTCCGTCAGCCACCACCCATTCATTATATCCAACACGCCAGGCCATGACACGGCAACATTACCAACATAATCAGTATTTCTCCCCCACGTAACATTCTCTCCCTCCCGACTTATCGAGTAGAATACATCTCCGTCAGCCCATACTCATTCATTATATCCAACACACCAGGCCATAACACGGCAACATTACCAACATAATCAGTATTTCTCCCCCACGTAACATTCTCTCCCTCCCGACTTATCGAGGAGAATACATCTCCGTCAGCCCATACTCATTCATTATATCCAACTCACCAGGCCATAACACGGCAACATTCCCAACATAATCAGTGTTTCTCCCCCACGCAACATTCTCTCCCTCCCGACTTTTCGAGTAGAATACATCTCCGTCAGCCACCACCCATTCATTATATCCAACACACCAGGCCATAACACGGCAACA
>CM035200.1:13649641-13669468 GCA_020233015.1 Callinectes sapidus | reverse complement strand
CACACACACACACACACACACACACACGTACACGCACATACCTATTATCACATTTCTACACACACACACACACACACACACACACACACACACACACCTCACACGTGTACACCCTCTTCCTCCTTCATTCCCTCCCATCTCCACAATACACACGCACACACACACACACACACACACACACACACACACACACACACACACACACACACACACACACACACACACACACACACACACACACATACACACACACACACACACCACTCATGAATGGGACAGAAATGCTCAGTGACCAAATCGATGAAGTTAGTTAGTACAGTCATTAAGTAAGTGAGTGAGGATATAAGTACAGTAAGTTAGTAAGTAAGAAAGTAAGGGAATAATAATGTGGTTTAAGAAAGGAATAAGTAGATAAGAAAGTAAGTAAGAAAAGTAGTAAGTTGAAATTGTGATTGCTAAGATTAACAAAAACAATAACATCATCTTTTACTACTACTACTACTACTACTACTACTACTACTACTACTACTACTACTACTACTACTACTTAGATGCACACACTACTCTTACTGATAACTTCAATATACCACCTCTCTCTCTCTCTCTCTCTCTCTCTCTCTCTCTCTCTCTCTCTCTCTCTCTCTCTCTCTCTCTCTCTCTCTCTCTCTCTCTCTCGTGAATAATGTAGCTTTGTAACAATCGATACCTGAGGCTAGCGCGCAGGTGCGTGTTTCGTGACTATGTGGGAGGGTAGGGAGAAGGAGGAGGAGGAGGAGGAGGAAGAGAGAGGGGTAAGAGGCGAAGTAGTATACAGGGAGAGCAGTGTCGGTACAGGGAGGGGAAGGAGAAAAGATAGGAGGGAGAGGTGACTTGGGGAAGCGAGGGAATGACAGGAAGTTTGGGGAGAAGGGGAGACTTTCCTAATCAGTGGAGATAGTAAGGTATGGAAAGGGGAGGGAAGGGAGAACAAAGGGGAGAGAGATGAGAAGGTACGAAAGGGGTGGAGAAGAGGAGGGAGGAAAGCTATGAAAGAATGAAACTAAAGGAAAAGCAACATGGAAAGGAGAAAAATTAAAAGGGAAGAGAAAGGTGGTGAAGGGAGAAAATAGGAGGGAGAGAAGGGGCGGGAAGAGAAGAGAAAAGGAGGGAGGTAAATTATAAAAGAAAGAAAGAAAATAGAGGAAAGGCAAAACTGAAAGGGGAGAAAAAAACAATTAAAAGGTGGTGGGTTATGAGAGGGGAGGTGAACGGAGGGAGGGAAGTAGAGAAGAAAGAAAAATAGATTAATAACAATTGAAAGGAGATAAAAAAAAAATACTAATCTTTTTAATGTTATATGAAAGCAATGAATAATGAACTTCACACACACACACACACACACACACACACACACAGTGTAGTGGTTAGCACGCTCGGCTCACAACCAAGAAGGCCCGGGTTCGAGTCCCGGACGCGGCGAGGCAAATGGGCAAACCTCAGTTCACCCACACAGCAGCAAGTAGGTACGGGACGCAACTCGAGGGGTTGTGGCCTCGCTGTCCCGGTGTGTAGAGTATAATATGGTTTTAGTCCTACCCGAAGATCGGTCTATGAGCTCTGAGTTCTCTCCGTAGGGAAAAGGCTGGCTGCGTGACCAGCAAGCGAACGCGACAGTGAATTACACACACACACACACACACACACATTTATCCTGTATACAAGAACCTCTCCCTTTTGTTCCTCCTTTCTCCCTCCATCACTCAACGCAATCACCACCACCACCACTACCACCACCACCACCTGGCTCATCGTGCTAAATATTGCATGCCGCCATAACAAGCTGTACACCACCACCACCACCACCACCACCATCATCACAGACACCAAAGAGAAAGAAGTAAAGAGAATAGTAAAGAGAAAGGAAGAGATCAAGGAAGTCACCGCAAAGGAAATAGGAAAAGACAATCTGAAAGGAAAAATTATCACGCATTGAAATCTTCTCCTGGTTGAAGTTGTCCTTTATAACCATTCAGAGCACCGTTGAGAAATAATGGGTGAAATTAGATGACTGCATAGATAAATAGTTTAGATAAATCAGCGAAAGAAATAAGCTAAGTTTGATTTTTGTCTTTCCTCGACTATTATTGTAAGCGACGATATTATAACAAAGAAAGACCAAAACGTTACAAGTGATTATGGGAAAGATGGTCTAACAATGAGAGAGTTGCAGACTGAACGAAGAGAAAACACAAAACAGTCGAATTTATCGATTCATATACATTAAGGAAGACATGTCCGCTGTGTGGCCAATCCTTAGCTGGGGTTGAAGAGAAAGAACCAACCATCTCACCAAGTAACTCTCATGGGTCAGGATAGAACTTCCGTCATTACGACCACAAACCGACCACTTTACCACACAGCTACCCAGCTCTCTTCCCCCCCCCCCCAACACCATACACACACGGCGTAGTGTAGTAGTTAGCACGCTCAGCTCACAACCGACTCCCAGGCGCGGCGAGGCAAATAGGCAAGACTCTTAATATGTATCTAGCCCCTGTTCACCCACACATCACCAAGGTAGGTACGGGATGCAAGTCGAGGGGTTGTGGCCTCGCTGTCCCGGTGTGTAGTGCGTGATGTGGTTTCAGCCCTACCCAAAGATCGGTCTATGAGCTCTGAGCTCGCTCCTTAGGGAAAAAGCTAGCTGGGTGACCAGCAGGCGACCGCGACAGTGAATTACACACACACACACACACACACACACAAAGATCATCGCACTTACCCTAATGACGTGCTGGCGGCGCTAGCAGGATACCCGAGGGAGTCCAGGGAACCATGGCGCCTGACGGACGGGCCAGAGGGAGCGTCATGGCAGGGCGGAGGGGTGGCCCACGCTGCCGCCACTACGCCGCCCCGCCCTGCCCTGGAACATACAAGGGCGCAGTCTGACGGTGGCTCATTCAGGGAAATTTCATGGTTACTCAAGGACAGGACACGCTGAGAACCTTGGCTGACGCTTCTATGTCGCCTTTCAGATAGTGCACGCCGCGCCCTCGCCAGCAGTGCCCCTACGCGACCGGCAGCAGCAGGAACGTATATAGAAGTGCCTGATGAAGAGATTTTTGTGTCCTGCAAGTCGTTTTCGCTTTTCCTCCTCCGTCTCCTTTTGTATTGCTTCTGTCCCTCCTCCACTTGACTCGGCTCCTTGTTGTTGGTGTCGCTTTTGGTGGTGGTAGTGTTGTTGTTGTTGTTGTTGTTACTAATGTGTTTGTTATTTTTGTTACTGTCACTGCTGTCATTGTTGTTGATGTTTGTGTTGGTGAAGGATTTCTCACGACGCCTCTCACGCCCACCATCACCACCACCACTGCCACCAATATGTCGGATACTCCTCTTCCTCCGATCACCAGAAGAATCTTTTTCCCTGTCACTCTTCTCGAGTTTCTCCTCCGGCTTCTTGGCTTTCCACAGCTTTGCTCTACGGCCTGACCTGGCCTGCGAGGCGCCAGAGAGGTCCTTGAAGGCCATGTTGGTGATTTGGCGAGTGCCGCTCATCACTGTACGGACTGAGGTGGTCTGATGCGTTTCTTCCTTCCACCTCACTCACCTCCCTCTTTTTTTCTGCAGGAGGAGAGTCATGAGGGTAGAGTGAGGAGAGAATATGAGGGGGAGTGCATGAATTGTAGGTCAAAAAGATTACTAGACACAGAAGACATAGGAAATATAGTAAGAAAGAAGAAAAGGAAGAAGTGAGAGGTGAAGAAGGAAAAGAAAAACTAGGAAAAGAGTATTCTTCGGAGGAGGAAAAATAGAAAAACAGTAATCTTCCGCGAGAAGCAAGAGAAGCACAAAAAACTCGTAAGAGACAAACACTGACACAAGACAAAGCAGGAAGTGTTGTGACTCGTGGCGCCGCGTGCGTGTTACCCTCCTGGCGGCGGCGCTGGTGGTGACGCGACTATTACGTCCTCACACAAGACACTCCCACACGCACTGACGCGACCCACGCTACTGACGCAGGAGGTGGCGGCGCGGCAGGAGATTGGGGTCGTGCGGGGAGGAGGAGGAGGAGGAGGAGGAGGACCAGGGCAGGGGGGTGTCAAATGCTGGTACCCTCATCCAGGTAATTGCCCTCCCGTTCTGGAAAAAAAAAAAAAAAAAGTATATAGAAATGTAGCACGTGGACTGAATGCCAAGCAACGTCGACAAAGACCCAGATAACAGAGTAATAAGATGATTGTATATTCTTCACCAAACACCCACTGGAGTTCATCAGTCTGACTAGCAAAGCATCTTAATTTGCTTGTTGGTAACGATGCAGCAAATACTCGTTGTTTGTGTGATTCAAGGCGGGACTAGACAAGAAATTGGAAAAGTTGATGGTAGAAGGAACAAGAAGTAAACAGTCATACATGTAACGGGGAAAGAAGAAAAATAGAGGTGATGGTAATGAGTTGGCTTGAAGTAAAGGTTAAAAAGAGTCAATACAAGGTTGTTAGGAGGAGACGAAAAGGTGGAGGTGACGTTAAGGAAAAGGAAAGAAAGGAGGCATAGGTAGTGAGGTGGTGAGAGAAGGTTGAGGAAGGGATAGAAGGGGGAAAGACCAAGGAAGGAGAGAAGGAGGTGGTGTAAGGAGAGTAAGTAGGGAGGTAGCAAGAGGGAGGGGAAGTTAGAGGGGGTAAGATAAAGACAAATCTCAACACCAAGACAATGAACATAAGAAGAAGAAGAATGTGTTCTTTTACTAGCCATATCAGGTATTTCGTACTTCCGCCAGACCGCAACCTCCAAAAGTAGGACAATGAAAAGGAGGAGGAGGAAGACGAATGAAGAGCAAACGATATCCCTTACGAGAAAGAGCAACTTGGGGAAGAAGAAGAAGAAGAAAGAAAGAATTAAAGACCAAGAATTTGGAAGAATAAGTAGGTAAGCCAGGAGAGAACAAATAAACATATAAAGACGAAGAAAACGAAACGCAAACAAGAAGAAATTCATAACTCACGTCGAGAAACATGGACATGAATCAGGATAAGAATGCGAAACAAGAAAAACAGAAGGAAGGGAGAGGCAAAGAAGGAATATAAAACACGGTAGGATTGCCTGTAATGCGTGACCTAGCTTTATTAAGTAACACGTATGTCCTTTCTTACTTCCTCCCGTGCTGCTCCGGCAAAGATTACTATCAGGTAACACACACACACACACACACTACTTGCAAGGTGTTCGCTCCACACACAGCCCCTCCCTCCCCGGCCCTGATTCTTTGACATTACTACACCAGAATTGAGGTGGATGTGACTTCTTTCAGTGGTATGATGGTGATGGTGATTGTGTTGGTGGTGGTTGTTGATATGTTAGAGTCCGCTAGGTAAAGAATAACAATAAAATGAGGCAAAAGATGTCTTGAAGTTCAAAGATGTTTAATAAAGTTGAGAAATTAATGATTCCAATGTGTCCAGCCAACAGTGGGGGCCGAAGGGAGGCTTGGGTGGGTTGGAGCACCCATCCCCCGAATATTGCTACCAACATACATAAAGGAAATTGCAATGTCATTATGTATTTATACAATTTAGCATTATTACATAACTTTGATGGTATTTTGTGAAGCTGCTCCACATTTTACCCCAGCCCCAGCACCCGCCTCCCCCTTCAGCCTTGGCAATAAAAATTTCCTGGCAGTACCAGTGCCACCCAAACTCTACTCCATGGCACCAGTAGGTACAATATGAATGAATTCCAACACTGGTGGGATATCAGCTCATGGCCACAAATCAAGCTTGTGGTGCAGTTCCCCTGGCAGCATATCTAGCAACACCCTTACTAAGTTACAAGACATGGCCATCAACTGCAATGCCACTTACGACAAAGGTATACTATGGGTGGGGAAGTTGTAGAGATTTATAGAAAAAATAATGTCTTCATTTGGCTACACAAATGGCTATTTGATTGCAAAGTTGTTCTAGGTAGTATGTGTTAGCAGGGAGAAGGTCAAGGATTTAAGATGTCCCAATTTTTATTTAAAAGATTGTTTTGAGAAGAAAATGCAAAAATTTGCCAATAAAATTTATTTTTCCACAAAACTCTGAAAATAAAATAATTTATGAAATGAACTGAAATGCACTGGCTCCTTACCTTACCTGGCGGGGCACAGTGGTGGTGTGAGGCTGCCAGTCCACAAAATCAATGTTAACTCGAGGGCAAAAACCTTGCCAGTATTCACTACAGACCTGTCTCTTTGAAGCATGGTGGAGTGTGAGGTCATGTAACACACTTAGTTTGGTAATATCAGCCCACCTGATGGTGAAATCTAACACTGCCACAAGACACAAGTTACTATTTGCTAATGCACTTTTTGAGTTGATGAAAAGTCTGTTGCAGTGACACCCACTTCATTCTACAAAGTCACTTGTTGCAGTGAGCACTGCACCATACACGGAAGGTTGACATTATAAGCCATGAATCAGGATGGTATGCTGCATTACCATCTCCAATTCTTCACAACACTCACACACGCCACGCTGGGTCAACCAGGCCAGTCATCACCTGGCTCTGGCTCCAGATGAACAGAAATCTGTCATGAAATACTAACATTAACTAAAAAGGGTATCAATCTGAGTATAAATAAAATAACATCATTATACAAATCTATCCTTGACAAAGGTAGACTGACTGATTTGTACATTCTTAGCACCTCTAACCAATCCTCATATATTTTCTATATAAATCCATATATATATTGTTACAGTTTAGTTCTTACTTTATATTTACGGGTTGTTAATTATTTTCCTTGAACACCTTAGGGTCCACATATGTATTTCCAACACACAGTGGTATGACTGTATACATACACTCGGTATTTCTATATTTCAGTCTCCTCACCTCCCCACATCCAGTCTTATGAAGCTAAAACAAATAATTTCAATAAAATGGAAGCATTAGTGAAAGCTGAAAGTGTGTTCCTTGCTTACATAAACTGGAATCTATCATATACCATAAGTGACTAACAACAAAATGAGGCAAGAGATGTTCATAACCTGATATGTTGAGAAATAACACTTAAGCCAAGTTAATATTTTCACTAATTTACTTACAGATCAGATATAAGATACAATTGAGAGAGAGAGAGAGAGAGAGAGAGAGAGAGAGAGAGAGAGAGAGAGAGAGAGAGAGAGAGAGAGAGAGAGAGAGAGAGAGAGAGAGAGAGAGAGAGAGAGAGAGAGAGAGAGAGAGAGAGAGAGAGAGAGAGATCTACAGCACTTTTTGTGAAAAGGTATTTGTGGTGTAAGTAATATGAGGCACAAGCTTTGAAGGAACAATGTTCTGCAAGGGATAATCAGGAAAACTCTTCTTAAGGATGGGTGAGTTACAGAATTCCTACAGATCACAAAAGTTAATGTTGATGTATAAAGATCAACATTTTAAAGAAAACTGCAAAAAATTGCATAAATCATTAACATGCGATATTTCATCCTGTAAAGAGTTAGAGATAAATAGGCAAAATCATAAATATCAAAATGAATAACACCTGATCCGAGATATGTTTTTGGAATCAAAGAATTGTTAACTAATAGAAATATACGCTAACCCACTATGCTAATATTTGCTTGCATACCATATGAATCTTGCGGCGGCAGACTGGACACCTGGCACCCTCATTCAGGAGTCTCCGGGCACACTGGTAGCACGTCGCTTGGTGAGCCAACCTACCATGTATTATTACAGCATTCTTTGGCCGAAGACAGCAGATGGAGCACAACATTGAAATTCCCGAGGCAGAACCTGAGGCGCTGCCCGACGACTGCTCATCAATCATCAATTTTAATGATTCTTGATAAGCCGATGCTTGGAGGGACCTTGCAACTTTGATTCCCTCAGGAGACCTCAGCCATTCCTTGCCAGCACTTGATGATAAGAACTTGGTGCACATGGCACGTATTTCTACGTCAACAAAAGGCACCTCATCTTTGTCCTCTGACCTCTTTAAACACTTAGGATTAGTGAAATATTCTGAACTAGATGATTTCCTTTTCCTACTTAACATCTTTGGTTGCACCGTTTCCTCCTGAGACTGTTTCTTTGCCTCTGAGGATTCTTTACTTTCAGTGGCTTGTGATTCTGTCCTCTCCTCTATACACTGTTCCTTAACCAATTCCTCTGTTGATTCTCGAGACTCTAACAAATCCTGTGACAAGAAACACCCAGAGTCTTGTGTAGAACTCCCAGATACTGTGGTGGAAACTGAGGGAATCCTAATCCTTTCATCAGCTTGGGAACTACCATCTACACTACTCTCAGATGAGGTTGCCACATCTTCATCCTTCCCTTGACTTGCACTCTGGGAAGTAGACTGTTCTGAAGGACCAGATGCCATCTCTTTTCTTGTGTTCTTCTTCTTTGGGCGAGGTTTTCTCCTTCGTTTTTTAGGTGGGTCTGGGAGCCAATTTTTTCTCAACTGGAAATACAGAGAACAGTAAGTGATATTCTTAATGTAACTTTCTGGAGGAAAATGTGTAACATATAAATAGAATTTTGCCATGAGAAAATCTATTTTGGTTTACAGGAGGCATTTTGGAATTAATCAAACTCAGAACCCAAAGTACCACTGCATAGTATAATTGAATTTGTAGGAAAGTTCAAAAGCCAAAAGAAATGGGCATTCACACAGCATATGGAGACTCACCTGCCAGCACTTGCTACAGTAGCGGACAAATGGCTTGTTCTTGAGGCCACACGTCACACAGTCCCAGCGGTCTGAAACACACTCTGGGTCGTTGTCCTCATCAGAAGGTTCTGTGTCTGTGACTGAGTCGTCGTCGGCCCAGAAACCTTCCTCAGCTTCGTCCTGGACCAAGGTGTAGGCCAACACTGCTATTTCCATATCCTGAGACATTTTTAACATCATTAGTAACGAAGTGAAAGCCACGCTTTGAAAATTATTCTATATTTTTGGTCAAATATTGCAGGGAACTCTTTTTTACGTAAGTTTAATTTACACACTTTTTAATTTAAGCAAGGTCGAAAACCAAACAAATTATTAATTCACACTTTTTTCACTTATAGGTGATATAAATACATAATAAATAATCTAAATAAAGTATAAACTTTGCTTAGATCAGTACCATAGACTGAATACTTGTAATAAACCAAAAATACTGTCACTACCAGAGGTGACTGACAACTCACATCAATGGAGGAGTCACTGTCATCGCACTGGTCCCTGTCATCCTTGGCATCATCCGATGGCAGCTCATATTCTTCATAAATTTCATTGTTCACTTCCATAAGCTCTTCCTCTTCACTGCTCTCAAATTCAGTATTACGACAATATTCTGGTGGAAAACAAAATGTAAACTGGACATCATATCATACAAAATGAAAGCCTTTCATTACTTTTGATGATGTACTGCATGAATCAAGTGTCTTACACTAGTATGAACATTTTCTGCATTACAAGCCATCTTACAGAACCAATTGAACATCCCAAGTTTCTGCATCCATGGGTGCTGATGGCCTCAAGGTGAAAACACCTCTCAAAAAACTGTTAACAAGAATATGGTTTCCCGCTCTGCATCCTTCCACAACTATCCCCAGCGAGGACAAAGCTCCTCTCGCAGCATTAACAGAATCACAGCCCACATCTCTGCTGTAACTTGATTTCTGTGCTCTTTATCTTCTAGTGTTCTTAGGTATGGCAAAAATAGACATAGAATAATGACAGGGTAGTACATAATGTTTGATCAGTTTGACACATCAGGATGTTTCCGTTATCCAGGGTCTAATGAACATAGGAGTGAACTACATGAATGACAGAGCTCCTTGAGAGTAAAATGAATAATGACAGAAAGCCAGAAAGGCCCTGATATAATAAGGTGAAATATTAGGGTGACTTGGTGAAAAGAAGGAAAAAGAGTGATATGACTAAAGTGGCCAAAGAGCAGCCATGAATTCTTTGTCTGTGGCATTCGTCAATTCTAAAAAGGAATCATCAATGACATATAGAGAGAAGAAAAAATGCATAAACAGCATCATAAAAGCTTGACTTACCAGTTTCATAGTCCTGGACACTATATACAGTTTCAGCATCAGAGCAACTATCGGGAATGTCTGGGCAGGTGATGTTCACAGGGGTGTTGATGGGTCCTGGCAGTGCCTGCTGCCTACCACAAACTCTAGAAACTTCTGCCACAGAACATGGTGTTGCTACAGATGTGCTGGCCGTGGCACCAACCGGCACCGACGGTCTACACGTGCTGTCATTAATTTCACCAGCTTGCACACTCAAACTTAAGTTATCAGGTACAGGTGTGGGTACTTCTTCAGGACAGGGAAGAACCCTCGCAGGATGCACTTTAATGATATTCTGACTGATCAATGACCTAAAATGGGTAAAACAGCATTAGGGGCAATTCTAATGTCAAAGTATACTTAAAAAGGAACACTAACTCTAGGTAATGAGAACAATGACATGGTAATATTTACTATATCATTATGGAAAAATGAATTAAAAAAACAATGAAAATAATACAAGAACAACATTCCTTCCCAAGCAAAACATTAAGACAGTACACTAAGGGAGATACATTCTAAATAAAATCAAAATCTAATTCAGCTGGTACTTGACAGACAACATATTTGATTCTGCAGATGGAGAGAGTGTAGTTCCTCCTTGAGAGCAAAGCCTGACAGTGAATGACTCACCTAACATCATTGTAGTGAAACCTTTTCACACCAAGAGCCTTCCCGAGGAGGTCAGACTCACAGTTGATATACAATCTATTAGCCGGGTCAAACAGGTGAGTTTTTGAAAAAAGGTAATATTTCAACAGCATCAATACCTGCCAAGAGAAAGAGGGAGCTTTAAGTGTCATAAGTACCATCAAGCTTTTCTGTTTCAAGGCAGTATAACATTCATTTATTTTCTTTCATGATGATAATGAATGATAAAAATATGAAAAGGATGCCAAATATTCTTAAAATGAAAGATTAAGGAAAGATTTGCCCCAACACAAGAAACTTTTCTACACATAAACATGTATGTCAATGTGTGATGAAGGATGACTGTTATGATCTTGACTTGAAGTGATAACAAAACTCTGTAATAGTTTGTTTGAGATAGAATAAAGGCCTGATACAATTCAATCCAAATGGAAGAGAAGGGAGTGAATTGACAATAAGTTTGATGTCTGGGCTGAGGACTACCATTTGTATGTGGAGACATATGTCACCTCAGTATAGTAAGTAGAACTACTACTTGTGAAGTACATTAGTACCCAATACTGGAGCAGCAAATAGCTGCTCAGTAGTACACCAGTGAATAGTAGTAACAGTGGCATCTGACATAACACAGAGTGATGCAAAGCTAATGCCATATTGCTGTCTTGCAAGGCTATTCAGCTGATGACTTCAGGCACTTGGCCACTTAAATATATGAATTATAGTTTACTGAGACACTAATGGTTCATTCAAGCTTTATCAAGCTAGAACAATTCAAAGTCACAAAATGGCCAAAATTCAATGTAAGACAGAATGACACTAGTCATTATATTTTACATTCTGGAATAAAATATTCCTTAATTTTCTAAAATTAAACAACATGTGCAGAGAAAACACAAAAAAGTATACACACAGAGACAATACAAATAAGATTTTGAGAGTTCAACACTTAAAAACCAATAAGGTGAAGAAATAATATCAAGAGTCCTGACTAATGATTTAAGATGGTGCCCGGCTAGGGCTGATAAATACCTCTCTGAATGAGTACGCTCTGTCGGTCGCTCCTACTGAGACAAAGGCGGCTTTGAGCTGAGGAGAGAGGTAGTAGGTGTTGACGACCGGGGGAGCAGATGGAGCTGCTCTCTCGGTCCTCACACCAACCTCTGTCCTGGTCCCATAGCACACCTGTCCCACTCTCCAAGTATTTGAGGGAGATGTTGAGGCAGGACTCTCCTGGGCCAGATGCAGCCCCCCACCATTGCAGCTGCTGGAGTGACCGGCAGTACCAGGGGGAGGTGGGGGGCTGCGGGTGTCATCTTCACAGCTCCTAGTGGTGTTTTCAGCAAGTGGACGCGTTTCAGGGGTCAAGTCAGGTGGCATAGTCACACCTCCTTCTCCTCTCCACCCTGAAACACCATCAGTCATGCCCTGATCACACCATCATTGAACTATTCTCTGGGAAACTTATTATTCTTGAGTTTGTTTCATCTACTGTTCTTGGTAAACTTCATCATTCCCAAGGCAGATGGAATGACTTCATTATCATATGAATTGTAATTTTTTGTTTTCTTCATGGTCTTAACGTTCTGGATTTTCTTTATCACAAGGCTCTTAATCTCAAGAAGAATATGATTAATACTTTAGCTTTCATCAGTTAATATATTCACATTTGTAAAACTTGTCTTTTTTAATGGAATGATTTGGCTCACTGAGGCTTTTGAAATATAAACACATTAATCAATCAATAAATAACAATAATAATAATTATAGTGTGAAGCATTCAAGTATTCAACATTAACAGTCATCTGAAAATGAGGCATTGGTAGGTCTGGTCAGGGTGACACATCCACCAGCCTTTGGTTTCCTTTCATCAACGTGCAACTCTCTCTCTCTCTCCTCTCCTGCACCTTGCCCTCATGTCACAGGTGCTTCAAGCCATACTTTGCCACTGACCTTGGCTGAGGGGTGAACCTTGTCTGAATATTGTGAGTATCATCTCTAAATACAATACATACTCACATGATACACTCCATTTAGGACACCCCAAAGCATACACTTGGCCAAGGAAAAATAAATGAGGAGGCCTAGTCCTCACCTGAGTCAGGATGGCAGCACCCTGTGATCACTGGTGAGGAGTGACCCTATAAACCTTGGAGAGAGAGTGCAGCAGTGATGCGTCACCTCTGATCCCAGCTACTACTGGCCTCTTATAGAACTCTACCCATGACACCTCAGCATACTATGGGATGTCTACGTTACTGTTGTTCTAATGCATCCACTTCATGCTTCTCCTAACCATTAAAAAATCAATGAAGATAAGAAAAATTATAACAATAATAAATGGAACAAAATACATATATCACTCACAAAATTGTAAACTCCCTTTAATCAATCATTTATGAAAATATCAAAATCACACAATCAAGACTAGTTTGTTATGAATTTCATAGTTCTCAATCCATACCATTTATTGTGGCCCATTACACAGAAGTGCACTTTTTATTAGCTTTATACCACCTTCTGTAGTTATTGCCTCTTCAAAGCATCAAAACTACACTTGCCACCTCAACATAGACATTAGTGAGTCTGGTTGATGTTAGAGATGCCCCACATTTATGTATCAGATCCACAAACACTCAGATTCCCTTGCTTTCATCAGTATGCCTTCCTTCTGTTCTCGTCAATTTGCCCTCAAGTCACATTCAGCAAAATCCCACATCAACATTAGCTACCAGGTGTACTATATAACCCACTTTATGCACCACTTTCAGTACACCTCAACTCCAGCTAAGAGGTGTACTAAATAAACCATTTTATGCACCACTTTCAGTACACCTCAAAGCTATTGGGGCAAAGTAGTTCAGTCAGGAGAGAATGCCTCACCCTCATCCTGGCATTGCTCTGAGGTAACGTTTGGGATCTGAGTTACAATCTGTGGTACCAATCTGCTAACTCTTAGTCCAGTCACTTAAGTCCATTATAAAGTGGTATGAAAACCAAAATGCACTTTGGATTCACCTCATGGATCTTCAGTCAAGCCAGTCTGTACTATAGCACTACCAAAAAACAATAATTTTCAACAACTTTACTTGGGCCACTCAAGTTTCAACATAACAACTATTCTGTTACGTATTTTGTTTTAGACACCAACAGGTATGTGTATCCATTACATTGTATTTTTGCAAGTCTATTTTTACTACTTCATTATGTGAGCCACGACTTAAAAATCCTGGAGCATAGTTGTAAATCCATTACTTTTGTTACTGAACTCCACACTAACAAATAATCTGAGCCACATACAAAGAACAACTTTCCAATATCATTTTGCAGTCAGTTCTTTTTCCAGCCATGTGATTGAAAATTATAAGACAAACCAGTCTCCATATCACCCAAACTAGAGGCCGTGTTTAAATGTTCTGGTTTAGCAAGGCCGGCAAGTGACGAACCTTGCCTGATGGTTGTGATCCAGGGAAACATGAGTACTCAGGGACGGGGGAGCAACCCATACCACTTCTCAACCCAACAGGGAGAGCCAGGCGTGAGCTACGGACCTTCTTACCACCACACCAGACATCATTCACATACACTACTCTGTTCATCCTCGTTAGGCTAATTGACCTCATTGTGTTTCACCCAACGACCTGGCACAGCTAAAAACATGTATCTATAGAAAGTTGAACAATCTGTTTGAACCTTAATATTTATTACTTTATCTAATTTCAAAAATCACAACAACTTTGACATTACATTATTGTTAATATGAAAGTGACATACATTCCCAAATAGGTCGTTGAGGTGAGTGAAAGTTATCAAAAACTATCTGCACCATTAGCAGCTCAGTATTTCTTGAACATAAAGCTTTTTATGCCAAACGAGAACAAACCAAATATATTCTAAAAAGAATGGGAAAAATGCAATTTCAAAATCAAAACCAAACTAATTTTGTGAGTGCAAGACCAATAAATTTTCATGATAAATCAGGAAAGATTTTAATGGAATTGGAATTTACATTCACATGATCACAAAGCTGACCACTAATTACTATAATTAATACAGTACTGAACCACTGTCAGACACAAATATAAAACAAATCTCAGTACCAACAGTTTTCTATCAGGCATCAAAACAGCAATTTCTACGGCATGCCTGAATGAATGCAAGGAAATTTGACAAAGTTCAAAAAATAAAAATTACTGGCAAATTAAAGAGGTCAGTCTGTGAACATGATTATAAAATACATAATAATGAATTTTCATGGTCTTTGCACAAATACTAACCATTACTTACCTTGACCCATCCCTAGATAACAATAGCTTCCTGCATTCAATAAAGGATCTCAGAGGAAAATCACATTCCTCAACTACTGAAATCCTGTTTATTCATGATATATAAAACATGCACACATTATAACAACAGGAAAACAATAAATGCCTACTTTATTATTAAGCTAAATCAAATTACAATTTAACTTCACTAATACAAACACTAGACAATATCTATAACCATACAGCTATGGAAACTATTAAGAGAAGGTGATAAGTTATGGTAGTGAGATCATATGTTGCTGGATTGCAAGAACAACATCTTTCACGGTGAGGAATTGTTGAGTTTGAATGAAGCTCATGACCTTTGGGCTGAAAGTTGAGAAAACTAGACCCACTCAGGTCTTAGACATTCAAACATGCCTTTCAACAAGTATTATGTATGCAGCACAAGCTTTACTTTATTTATTCAACACTCTTTATTGACTCTTTACAGACATTTTTAACGGAAATCAATGGTAAATGTTTTATTGTTATATACTTTACTTATTGGCACATTACTGTTTCATATACATATTAATTTTGAATTAATAGTTCAGAGAAAACTTTCAAACACAAGTTCCCATTCTCTGAAGAACTTGTGTTCAAAATGTCAGGATATAATATACTCTTCATACAGCCTGTTTCCCTATCACCTTCTCACTAATAAATAAATAAATAATATATATATATATATATATATATATATATATATATATATATATATATATATTTTAAGGGGTCAATGTGCATTGTAATACTGTATTGTTTCTGGAAAGGGCAACAAACTGGAAGACCGCAGGCCACCTCATGCAGCAAAAAATCCTAGCTACTAGGGGTGGGAATCTTCTACTATCTCACGATTCAATTTGATTCCAATTTTTGGGGTTACGATTCGATTCAAAATCGATTTTCGATTCAAAACAATTTGATTCATGATTTCTGCTTCAATCTAGAGGTGTGTAAAGGAAAGCTCATGTCAAGCTCGGTCTTCCCAGGCATTCGGTAAAAACCAAAATGAGTCCAAATCTTTGCCTTCAACGAGGACAGGGCCGGTTGAATTTCTCTTTCCTCCTCCATTGCGTCCCGACTCCCGTGTCATTTCAAAATAAAAGCCGACAGCCAGCGGATTAAAAAAAAAAATCAAACTCTATTTTGGAACATTTTCAATCGATTTTGAATCGTAGTAAATGAGAATCGCGATTCTTATGTGAATCAATTTTTTTGCACACCCCTACTAGCTACGGCACTTGAATGAATAGCACATGCAGAATCATGAACCAAGAAAATTTATAAATCTCAACACTACTCATAGAAAATACAAATACATTACTTCTATTAAGGGAATTCTTTAACAACTAACCACAAGTTGTTTTACAGGCATGCAGTACGGCCCAACTCAATTTGACGAGTGTAAGTAGTGAACAGCAGAGGCTTAAACTTGGTAAAAGGCAAGCAAATCTGTATAACATTTGATATCATGCTTGTCCTCAATTAATATTAGGTTCTTTGCACAAAAAATATTTCAAAACACTAGTTGCCTATTCTCTCAGGAGAAAAAATGGTTGTGTTTGAAGCAGCAACACTATAGTGCATGGAATACATTAGTTCACTTCATGAAAGCAACACAAGCAATGTTATCTTCATTGAATTTCAAAAGCTGTCCAAGTAATATAAGCAAGCCTTTACATGAGCATGGCCAAAGAACACACTAAGGAGTATGTGCAGTAATCTATACAACCTTTCACCATTCTACTACCATGAGTGCATGACTAAAATTTCCTTTACTGCCCACACAACCCATCACTAACATGCTGATGGGGATTAAGAACAGGCCATTAAACGAAGAAATCATCACATGCAATAAACACCCAATCAAATGCATCACATTGAAAGAAACACCCCTTGCAGCCTCCCTCTCCCCACACTCATCCCGTCCCTCCATCACCTCTCACAAACACGGAGAAAATTCAAAGGCTGCCCCGTAGTAACTAGTAACCTTGGCTCAGTACACCACTAAACACACTCACACACACAGCCTAGACACGTAGACCCGTACACCAAGCAAAGAGAACACGAATATCTCACCTTCCACCAAATAACACCTAGACACACCCATGGCGGCGGTAAAATTCACTTTAAATAACAACACTGGACTGGGAGAGAGATGGTGTTCGGCTGGTTACTGTCCTTCGAGTGGTGTTGTGGAGTTTCAGGCTTGAATATACGGGCCCTCTTACCTCTTCAGCACCACTCCTGTCAGATCATGTGGCTGCGTCCAAGGCGGCGAGCTGTGTGGCAGTTAGAGTGTCACGTCACAACAGGAGGGAGGGAAGTCTTGCGCCACCGACAAATTCCTCTTCAGGCTCCAGCATGTACGAGTTACAGTGGTGCCAACTTGAGCCGCACACCTCTTGTCTTCCTTTCCTCGTTCTGTACCTTCTTTGTCCAGCTTCCCCACGTTTGTTATTATGTATTTGTAGTGGTCTCATAGTGTCACTGGTGAGATTTGGTCTTATTTCGTTAACTGGAATGTGGTAGGATAGCAGTACACCACCTCTTATAGTACAGAACCTACTACCGTAGAATAATTGATGATATACCAAACTCTCCTTTCCTTTACAGTTTCATTTAATATTCTTATGTGGACTTGAAAATCTTTTACTCATTTTAATACTTTTGCTGGTCTTATAGATGAGTTTAAGCATGATTATCACGATGGGAAATACATGCAGTGTTACCAAATTCTCTCTCTCTCTCTCTCTCTCTCTCTCTCTCTCTCTCTCTCTCTCTCTCTCTCTCTCTCTCTCTTCCATAAGTCATTAGTGATATCCTCATGTAAATAAATAACCTTAAACAAAGAATTGTGGCTTATGAAAAACATGGCTTTTAGTTAGGGCACAGGATGCATATGACAACATTTTATCATTTTGTTTGTTTGTTTGCTCTGTTTCCGGTCATGAGTGGCGAACAAGTCATGTGTTTGTCTCTTATTTGCTTCTCACATTATTTGTACAAATATGAAATAAAATGAACACGTTGTCCTAGAACAGTCATATACATATAAGCCTACTACCGCTATCAGATAAGCACGGCTACGTAGATTATATAAACCATTTGATTGACATTTCATATAGAAAAGAAAACTAATGAATATCAGTTTTTACAGATCACTTTTCTCTGAAGAAACAAGACGAGTAGTAAAGAGGGAATAATAGTAGTAGTAGTAGTAGTAGTAGTAGTAGTAGTAGTATGGGGAGGGTGACCACTGAGCAGTCCATTCATTTCACTGGAATTAGAATGGGATAAGTAGAGGGAAACCAGTGTTGCCATATGATAATAAATCTGGACAAATATGCCGGTGAATAAAGCACGAAACATTTCCAGGGGCCGTTTCGCAAGGTAGGGCTGGTGACGTGTTAGCTGAGAGCAGCCTGCAAGCTACAACTTGTGTATAACTGACTAGGGGTAACGCCCTAACCTGCTCCACCCCCAGCTCGCCTCACGCGGAACTCACCCCTCCTTAACTTCACCCCACACCGGTGGGCGACTAATCGATGTATAGCTTACACGGGAACGCATTAAGTTTACCCTTTATATATAGTACACATTGATATAACTTCTAATACTATGATTTCTTCAAAACAAGCATCGTCACCCACAGATGCGTACGATTATGATGGCGCAAACGTTATCAGTACAAGGAGGTTATTCTATCGTTCGTGTCATCGCTGATAACCTGGCTGAATTTGTTTAACTGTCCAGCTGACACTAGCACATGTTCTTCAAGCACAAACGTGTTTTATCGATGTGGAAGTTTCACCATGTGTGTGTGTGTGTGTGTGTGTGTGTGTGTGTGTTGCCATCTCTCTTTGATTACTCTTCCTCATCTCCCCTACTCAAATCATCTGCTAAATTAACAACAAAAACAACTAACTACTACTACTACTGCTTCTCTCTCTCTCTCTCTCTCTCTCTCTCTCTCTCTCTCTCTCTCTCTCTCTCTCTCTCTCTCTCTCTCTCTCTCTCGGGGGAGGGGTGGGGCTGGGTGGCATAGTTAGTTAAGGATGGGAAGATGTTCTGTCGAAACGTTAGAGAAGTGGTTCTCAAATTGGGTGCCGCGGCCCCCTGGGATGCCACGGATAGCGTCTAGGGGTGCCACAAGATTGCTATGAATTTTGTCTTGGCTAGATCGTTTCAAGGTAGCTACATTTGTAAAACAGTTTGTAGCAGTCTGCCTATAATTAACTGTCGGTGTAGGAAGTTACTTGCTCTAATATTTTACTAAAATATAGGTAGATATTTCCTTTCGCACATTATTCATTATTCATGTGAGGAGGGGTGATGGTGAAAAAGGGGTGCCACAGAAAGGATTATATAAATTCAGGGTGCCATCACTGAAAAAAAAATTGAGAACCACTGGTGTAGAGAGACGAATGACAAAATGATTGAGTCTGAGTGAAGTTGATCTCAAATATAAATAATCGCGGATCCGATTACTTGGCCAGCAGGCGTATCCGTGGGATTCGGGTTCGGACCCGATGATGATTACTATGGTCGTTGCCATCGGTGAAGAACATTAAATTTTAGGCGCCGGCTGAGTGAGTGCGGGATTTTCCCGTGAGCTGCCTTGTCACATCTCCACAGGACCAGTTATTATCGTCGTATGAATAGCTCTCTCTCTCTCTCTCTCTCTCTCTCTCTCTCTCTCTCTCTCTCTCTCTCTCTCTTCCACACTGATTTTGTTGTATTTCTTGATTTTCTGGTTGTGTTTCTGGTGTCAAGTTATTTTTTTTTTACTTGTTTGGCCTTGTTCGCTTATTTATGTGTTATT
>CM035200.1:13559064-13591974 GCA_020233015.1 Callinectes sapidus | reverse complement strand
CTCTCTCTCGCTCTCTCTCTCGCTCTCGCTCTCTCTCTCTCTCTCTCTCTCTCTCTCTCTCTCTCTCTCTCTCTCTCTCTCTCTCTCTCTCCCTTGTTATTCAGTATTTCGGGATTACTTACTTATTTCATCATCTCACGGAACATATTACTAATTTTTACGTCTATTTTTCATCTCCCTTATTTTCTATCATTTATTTTCACCTTATTCCTTTTTCTCTCCCCCCTGACGAAGCATTTTTTCTTTCTTTTTCTTTTTTTGGCTCGTACATTTTTTGCATCCCTTGTTCATGTTTTTCTTTGACCTGTACTTTTTTCCCCCGTTATTTTCTGCATCCCTTACTCGTATTTTCCTTCACCTTTAATCCTGAATGGCCTTTATATAGGAGCGAATCACGTGGAGGGAAGAAATAAGTCAAGGAAATAAAAACGGCCTAATTAAGTTACCACTCAGAACGTAACGTCTCCTCCAAATAACATTCCCTTTTCCACATCTACTCTTTGTGCTTCTCTTTATACTCTAGCGAGGCAAATTCACTGTTTTCGATCCTTTTTTATGGCTTCGTGCGTCACTTTAAGGCTTTCTGCGTGTCCTCTGTCCTCCCTCACGTTATCTCAGCTGTGTTCTGCGTCAGAGTGGGACGAAAATATTTGCCATCCAGAGCGAAACATATGGGGTTTGTGAGGGGCGAAAATTGTCCTGGTGAGGGGAGAGGAGGGGAGGGGGGGATGGTCGAGCCTTGTGAAGCTGATCAATGAGGCTTCAGGGCTGATGTCCCGAAGCCGGAAATGACCTCCTGATTAACGGCCCGCCCCGCCATAACTCCCGTCACTGCCACCAAATCTCAGGTCATTTCTGTCGGTTGTGAGTTTAGTCTATTTATTTATTCTTTCTTTTTTTTTTTTTTTTCCTTTCTTTGTCCATTTTTTTCTTGTTTTCTTTTTTTTTTTTTTCTTTTTTTTCTTTTGTGTCAATTTTGGATGTGAGTTCAGTTTATTTATTTTCTTCATTTTTGTTAATTTTGTATATTGTGAGTTCATTTTATTGGTCTATTCCTTTTTTTCTTTTTTTTCTGTTTTAAGTTTAGTCTATTAATTTTCTTTCATATTGTTTGTTGTTTTCTTTCTGTCGTTCTTTATTTTGTCCATTATTGTCGCGTTTAGTTTATTTATTGTTGTCTTCTGTTTTTCTTTCTCATTGTTTAGTTATGAGTTTTTTTTATTCTTCATGATCATAATAAATAGTTATTTTTATCACTATTTACCCTGCCATATACTTTTAATCGATTATATTGCTTGTCAAACATAAGTGAATAAATAAAACACACTAGAGTATAATATTAATTCATCAAGACCATTACTACAACTCATTCGCTCGCCCACTCAGCAACTATTTACTTTTCTATTCCTCAATTATCATTATTGTAGTTATTTGTATTACCATTTATTCTACGATGTATTCTTTTAATCGGCTGTATTCCTTGTCAAAAATGAATAAGTAAATAAAAGCAAACTACATACTGTACACTATCAATGCATCAAGACTTCATTTAAGAAAGAAAGAGATTTTAAGACTTTTGTTCCTATCTTTCACCTAATTCTTTCAAACCTATAGGGGGACTTGCAAATTAGTGTTTTTTATCATCTTTGTTGCCCTTAACTTCATCCTCTTACACAAAAAATTAATAATAAATCACAATTCATTCACTCGTTCACTCATTCACTGTAATGATTCACCGTCTCGGAGCTTCACTCACTCATTGACTCTGCTTCACGATCACCAATACGCTTCGGTCTAATTGTCCGTGTTTGTATGTTAATTAGGTTGAGTCGGTAAAAGTTTGCGGTCAATTTTAACTTCATGTACCGCGGTGTAATTAGGTCAGGTCACGTGGGACTGTGGGGTCACGGTGGCAATTACGAGGCGAGGGGGAAACCATGACCTGCTGGATAAATATTGTTCCGTCGCTGTGTTCCTCGCTTTATTGGTGGTACTGTAACCCATCAACGCCGCTCAATCTTTCCCATCAGCCCTTGCGAGTGTTTAGATAGTTTTATTCATTTACTTATTATTTTTTGTATATTTATTTTGTGCGTGTGTGGCAGCCCCTTGAAATGACAGGATCAACTTCTTTATTTTATTTATTTATTTATTTATCATTATTTTGTTGCTGTTGTTGTTCTTGTTGTATAACGGTCAGAAAACTTGACTTAATACAATAACTAACGCATATCATTTTCTCCTTCGCTATTAAAGTTTAAGAAATAACATCTTTCACACTACAATATAAATCATTTCCATTTTTTGTTGGCGTATAATGATCTGAGAAATGAACTAATACAATTCTTCTATCCCACAATGTTTTTTGTCCTTTTCGTTCGGCTACTATCATCAGGATTCACCACAGCAGATCAGCATTTTCCAACTTTTCTAACTTTGCTTTGATTTCCAGTTCGCTTTTTTTCTAGTTTCATTTGATGCACATTTTCTCTGCGCCCCATCCCTCCCTAATCCGCCTCGCCTTGCCCTGCCCCGCCCTGCCTCGCTATACCTCGCCATGCCTCGCCCTGTCATCATTACAACCATATTTTCATTCACTGTATCCATGAGCATCTCTTTAGGTATTCTCTTTCTCCTGCTGGGTGGTGGAAGGGGCAGAGGAAGGGTCCATCAGTGTCCTTCCTACACACTCCACCTTCTTTTCTCCTGACGCACCCAAACTAGCTAATTTTTAACAAGCGCGTCTTAATTCCTTACATATTGCTCTTCTTCCGTCAGATCAGTCCATTTCCTCTTCGTCCTCACACATTCCTCGTCTCTCCTGACTTCTTCCCAACGATGAAAGAGCAAATTAGAGCAAACTTTCGTTTTCTCTGTTGGGGCTGGAAAGGAATTCAATCGCTACGAAGTCATGGGGAGAATGCAACAGTGCTCTCTCCTATTGGTTGTCAGTGCCTGCGTCCTGCCAATAGCAAGCTCGTCTGGGTCTCTATCGTGCTACACGTCAAGACACATCAGCCTCACTATATATTTGGGTTTTAAAAAGAAAACAGAAGCGTCATTTCATTAATGGGGAATCATAAAATGTTGCTTCCCTTCCGTGCCACATTAGCCGTTCGCTCTTTTTGGCTCATTAGCAGCAATTAATTATTTGTCGCTCGGGGCTGAGTGGCTGGCCATAACGCATTTAGGAGCTTCATAATAATAATAATAATAATAATAATAATTATTATTATTATTATTATTATTATTATTATTATTATTATTATTATTATTATTATTATTATTATTATTATTATAAAGCCCCAAACGAGTCTCCAATGCCAGCACCATTGAACACTACGCCTGTTCGACTCCAAACCAAAAGTCTGCCTCTGGATGCCTGATGTTCTAGACGAGATTCTCATGCCACTCGATTTGATGAATCCTCGTCACCTGTGTCGTACATGGCGTCTATCGCTTATCTCATTCAGCGTGTGTGTGTGTGTGTGTGTGTGTCGGGGGGATGGGATGAGTGGGTTGAGTATGTGAGCATCGCATAAACCAGTTGTTTTCGTTGATCACTGTTATGTTTCTCTGTCTTGGCGTATAGCACTTTTTACACAATAAATTCATTAAAGCAAATCAAATCAACCTTCAGTCAAAGCTTTGTCACAGTCAAAGCCTTCTGTCGTTCAAAGCCTCACTTCAATGACTCCTCACATCATATGATATAGACGCTTCTAAAAACAGATCTGAGCCGCCCTTTACTATTATACTATTACATACTATATTAATGTATAGTATAGCTATATACTTCTCACTTCATCCAGGTTTATCCAGGCTCCCAGTTACCGTGAAAAAGGATAATTAGTACTCGTTATGCTACATCCAACTCTACCCACCGCAATCCTCCTTCGAACCAACACACGGAAGACTCTGGAACTTTCATTAGTTTCAAAAGACTCTAGTTGAAGCTATACTAACGTTTAAGAGTATTTCATTTACAGTTTTAGTGATAAACTAACAAGATTTAAACGTTATTTATTGAAGAAAAGCCTCCAGAATCCGGTTAACTATCTTTGTGGCTTTAGAAAATATTCGTGGTGAGACAGCGAAGCGTTTCAGATCAGTGTCCACGTGGAGCTTTTCGTCAGTAGCCAGGGAGACTTCAGGCGGCATGGTGCTGCAGGTGAGGGTGCAGTCTTTTTCTTTCTTTTTTGTGATTATTTGGTTGTAGGATATTAGAAAACTTATATAAATGGTTTAATATGTTTGTTGAATAAGAATGACAATGTATGTGTGCGTTTTATGATTTGATTTTTTCAGTACGTGCAAAGATAATTAGTAGATGAGTAGTTACGGTGCGTAGGAAGGCAGATAGGTGGTTGGAGGAACAAATACATGGATAAATAGAATGGCTCTTGCACGGACAGGTAGACAAATGAACCGATAGTAGTTAGTAGTTATTCAGGGAGTGTAAAGGTAACTCGTTGATAAGGAATTAGTTATAGGAAGACTGATAGGCAAACGGGGACAGATACGTAGACAAAATAGCAACGCAACGCAATAAACGGAGCGAGAAATCGACACCTTGCAATAATTTTTCTTTAATTTGATACTTATGAAGGCAATTAATGAGTAGTTAGTACATGAAGGTGGATAGATAGACGGGCAGACAGATAAATATTTAAATGGAACACCTACTTAAGAGAGCAACGAACTAACATAGACAGAAAGAATAATGAAGGCAGATAGACAGAAGGAATAATGAAGGCAGATAGACGAACGCATGGACAGACACCGATAGATAGACAGGTGGAGCAAAACCGTAGAAGAGAGAAGAGCATTTAACACAGACATATTAATAGATATCTGATATATTCGGATATGAAAGCCACGTGTAATTAGGTTAGATTCAGGTCAGATGATTCAAATTCAAGTAATGCACGCTGCTTAGATGGAAGAGCAGATCAAACGTTAAATCATTATCTCTCTCTCTCTCTCTCTCTCTCTCTCTCTCTCTCTCTCTCTCTCTCTCTCTCTCTCTCTCTCTCTCTCTGGTATTTCTGTACATCAGGTTCGTTTCACTCGGACAATTTTTTTTTCCCCCGTCACGCTTCCGCTATAGACAAGATGAAAAATTTGAAGATCGTCCGGCATTTTGATCAATATTGTCAGATTCGCGTTGCGCATTTTTTGAATTGTTGCAGATCTGGGTTTTCGTTTCGTTAGTTCTCTTCCTTTCTTTTTTTTCTGTCTGGCTTCGTTTTTCTTTTATTTTTTATTTGTTTTAGTGGTAATAGATAAAAGTCATCGCCGTTATCGTCTCTTCACAATTTTACGGAAACGAATTAAACAATGAGACAAGAAAATCATGGAATTTACTCTGAGCTCGTTTAAAAAGCCGAAGAGATTTAAAGTGATTACCTCTCTCTCTCTCTCTCTCTCTCTCTCTCTCTCTCTCTCTCTCTCTCTCTCTCTCTCTCTCTCTCTCTCTCTCTCTCTCTCTCTCTCTCTCGGGGTCACTGGTTCAGATCTTTTTTTTAGCACATCGAGTTTAAAGTGCGTCTGAAGTGTCAAGTTGTCGCGTTCAGCTGGCGGGAACTGTAACAATGCGCCTGACGTCCATATTCAGAAACACTTCAGCGCTGCCCCACCTCCACTATTTCAAAGGCTCCTCCTATTCTGTGATGCAAGTTTTCAAGGATTTTTTTTATGGTTCAAATGACAAAGGACCAAGGTTATCACATACGTGGTAAGAGAAATACCCTCAGAAACTGGGCTTATAACCTCTGTGGCCTTTGAAAATAGCCGTGGTGAGAGCGGAGTGGTGCTGAATATGGACCTGCGTGTGAAGGGTGCGCAAGAACCACCACTACCTCGTGTCACATTGCCACGGACTGGGATACTGAGTGCTGGGTGTGTTATTGTAGCATTGAGAAGTATAAAAATCTTCAGTTTAGCAAGGAATCCCCCATCCTCCCACTCATCCACACGCATTCGAACACTGAAAGTCTGATTTATCATAACCTTTCAAAATGGTGGAAGTAGGAGTCATGAGAGTTTAAGAATACAATAGTAGTCTTTTTTTTTTATATAGTATTAATGGTGTAGAATCCTTATTTTTTCCATATAAACTGTAGATTTCCTATTTTTTCTTATGAATAGTGTACAACTTTCATTAAACTGCCGTCACACACAAAAACTCCCTCTGAAACACATACATACAAACAGTAACTTCCACTATAAGCATGTCAGCGATGGATTTAGTAATACGGATTCTGTTACCGCCATTCATAACTTGATAAGAACTTTTCCCAACTCCATGGATGGTTGGTGGCTTGTTTCTTTTTCCCATTGATGACGCAGGACCCGGGGGAATCGGGGTAAAAAAAATAAACTAAAAAACTAAGACGTAATAATGATAATGATGATGATAATGATATTAGTGATGTGTGATTAGTGAATGGATAGGATTGTAGTATTGCAAAGAATGGAAATTAAAGCGGATGATGATAATGACTAAAACAACTGGAGGAGACTACCCTAAATTCAAGGAGAGTAGAAAAATAACAAGTGTATCTATTTTTGTGTTAGTCTGTGTTGAAAGATCGCCACGTGTTCTTTGGCAGAATGTAAACACAGTCACACAGCGGCAAGGGTGGCAGGTGGCGGCTGGTTGGCGGTGGCTCCTGGAAGAAAGCAACACCTATTAAGCAGTACAGACAGTGAGAAGCATCACACGCACGCCAGGATAGGAAAGTGAAGCTGCCTGACCTAGAAACACATCGTGAGGAGAGGAGGTGGGGCTGAGGTGAGTGAGTGCTTTGTGTCGGGGCCTGAGAGGAAGTGTGGCCCCTCCAAGCGTAAACAAGGTTATGGTGGTAATACTACTATGCTAATTACTATTCTCTTGTTGTACGCCCATCACCCCTCTAAAGATTGCGAAAGCAATAGTCATTATCTCTTTACATCAATCGATCCCACTCTAAATCTAACCAAATATGATAATACTCCAACACTCTTGAAGCACACTTCTGTGTGGAACATTCCAGCCACCAGAATCATATTTGCTGGAGCTCAGCCAGTTTTGGGAATGTGCTTTGTGCTTCATAATCGAGTTCATAGTTTTGGTCACAGCTGGGCATGATAATGAAAATAGTTATCACGATAACCGATCAATTGATGAAGATAACCTTGTCAATCTCAATTATAGTGGCTTGTAAATTTGTGAGTTGTCTAATTTTAGTTGTTTGTTTTCCTGGGAAGAGAAATTTATATTTGGTCAGCTTGTAATGTTTGCTTTTTCTTGAAGCAAACTTGAGATTATCAGTATGAATTGAATACTAAATGTAGGAATAACCCATACTTCTCTTTAGGAATTCAAATGCTATTGTCTATTTTTCTTTTTTTTCAGTCATGTCCAGTGAAAAAGATAGTGAGTCAGCTGATGCTGCTGCTGCTGCACCTAAGGTTGTGTTCAAGAAGGTGAAAAGCAAGAATCACTGTCGCCGACGCAAAGATGACTCGGATGAAGATGATTCGGGCAACGGGGATGAGTCGCTTCTGTAGGGAAACTTTCAAGTTGTGCATGCATGAGGGCACTTGGTGTGTGCCCATATAGGCTTTATACTTGACATTATATTGTGCAAATACTTGTCAGCCTGGTTGCCATGGTAGTGCTGCAGCTCACTGCACCACCATTGCACTGAATGAATATATAGTGAAGACTCAATGCTCAAACTTAGTTCGAGTATCAAAAAGTTTGACTACTGATGCCTATAAATCGGGTAATTCATTCTCATGTTATCAAAACCTTCGGTTTACCAAAATTTCAATGTAATTTTTAAGATTTCTTCCACTGCCACAGGTAATTTTAGTTGCTTTTTCACATGCATTGCCATATCAGTTCCCTCAATGGCATCCTTGTTCAATGGTCACCAATGTATGTCTCTAAATGAAAAACCACAGACAGAACACAGGACAATGTTCTCACAACCACAGCAAGACAACCAATAGCAATGGATGGTAGAAGCCAGGAGCCTTTGTTTACAACCATATTTGTGGATGAAGGAGTATATATTCAAATACTAAGTCAAACTTATGTGCTTCAGTGTTGAACATTTTTACTTCGAAGACATTTAAGTATTGAGTCTTCACTGTACATGGACTTTTTTTTAGCATACCTCACACTGCATGCCATTCAAGGAAGACTAATGCAGTGAATGAATCGTCTTTCCAGGGCCAAACTGGAGGAGAGCAAGGAGCTGCGAAAGTATCGGCGGCGACAAGCAGGAGTGAGTGCTGAGGGTCTCCTGGTGGGGGAGGTAACTGCCAAGAAGGAGGGAGCGGATGTGAGTATGTGGAGGTTTTGTGTCATTAAGGTAATCTTGCATCAATCATCAATCAATTGTTTTGCTTCCACTGATTCATTTTGCTAGTTTTGTATTATAGGGTTCACTTCAGCACTTAATATCTGAAGAAATGTGACTGGTATGCATTTTCCAATGTATCAAAATGTCCAGTAACAGATAGAAATATCACAGACCACAATTATAAGCATAAATGTAAGTAAAGTGATGTACGTTTGATATATAATGTAGTCCAAAATATAGTAAAACATCACAAAAGTTAGATATCAGTTGTCAGACAAAAGGAAGGACCTGTATAGTGAGGGAAGCACAGCATGAAAACCATGATGAATCTGTCTACAAATTGTATATTCAAGAAAGAGTAGCAATGTATAACCTGGACATCCAGCATATCATTCTGCAAGGTTTTATTGTAGATCTGAGTAGATTGTAAGGAAAACCACAGCTATTTACATACAAATTCATCCCTTCCAACAGGATGATCCATTCAAAACCAAGTGTGGAGGCATGGTAGATCTCAACCAAGCTAAGAATGCAAAGAAAACCTCCGATGATGCTTATGACACTGGCATTGGCACAGCCTTCTCTGTGGAGACTAATCGCCGTGATGAAGATGCTGAAATGTGAGGCCCTGAGTGGTGCAATGTCCTGTTGTGATGATATTTTAGTGGTTTTCATTGGATATTGTGTGATATGTAGAGCTGTCATGTATTCTTACCTAATAAGTTGTGTAAAAAAGTGAGGTTCTGCTTTGATTCTGGTGATGTATTAATGTTTTCTTTGAACATTGATATGAAAGAGTACATGATTTGACTCCCTGAATGTGGCTTCAACATATGAGCTTTTTACTATCAATATTCTTTCTCCAGGCAGAAGTATATAGAAGAAAACCTGGCAAAACGGAAGGGCATTGAGTCAGAGGACATGCAGGAGGAGCAGAGCCGATACCAGACACTGGATGAGGTGGCCCTGCATGCCGTCCCATCCATGCTGCGCGAGTCCACCTCCAAGCGCAGTGAGGAGATGCTCAGTAACCAGGTAAGCTGTGGTGCCAGGCTGGTGTAGTTCAGAGACTGGGTTGGAGGTAATTGTTTTGTGTAATGCTTGTATTCATAGTTAACTTGCTCTCACCATGACAAATTTCCAAGGCCACTGGGATGATTAGTGGGGTTTTCAAGCATTTTTTCCAGTTAATATTGTCAATCTGCCTCAAGAATCATAAAAACACCTTAAAAAACTTGAGTACATATTTTAAGTAAAGCCTTGTGAAATAGTGGAGGTGAAGCATAGAAGCATTTAAGAATATGAACCAAAGCTTCATGAAAAGGTTGTTGTGTGTAAGCTTTGTGGATTGTGGTGGCTTCACTCAGGTTCCTGTGGTGTGTAGATGTGCTATACTGGAAGTCTTGGTTGCTCTACATTATTTGAATACTGATCAATGTGACAAATGTTTTTACTGGTGTCATCATAACTTTCATTGCATTTAGAAATAATGAAACCATAAATAAACCTGATTTCTGCCCTGACCAAAGATTTGGCATTGAATACTTTGAATAAGCTATTAGAATAAAGAAGTTGAGACTTTTGGTTGATTGCTGTTGCTAGTACCACCACCACCACCACCTTTGCCAGTCTCCTTCAGTCACCATAAAGTTGAACCTGTAAAGCCACAGACCAGTAACTGTTATGTGCTCCACAGATGCTGAGTGGAATCCCTGAGGTGGACCTTGGACTGGAGGCAAAGATCCGCAACATTGAAGCAACAGAAGAGGCAAAGCAGCGGCTCCTCCGAGAGAGTATGATGAAGAAAGAGCGGCCGTCAGAATTTGTGCCCAAGAACATGGCGGTGAACTTTGTGCAGCATAACAGATGTGAGTGGCACTGGTGTGTGAGGCCACTGGAGGGGGGTCACTAATTTTCATCTTGTTGACCTTTCTTCCATTTTACCAGCTATCTTTTTAGTAGCCATTAATGTTTTAGATCTTTTTTCACATCCAAATTTTCTTCAATACATATGTTTGAGTTAAATTATTTTTTCTTGTTGCCTGGTCTTACCTTAATGTCCTTGTATTCAGCTGGAACATTATTTTGGAGTTTGCTTGAGGTCTGAAGTAGGCAGTAATTAAGGATGAAACTAATAGTAGTACTTTTCTCTTTATTATCATTTTCATGCTGTCAGCTACAATGCCTTCTTTGAATCATGTTACAAGTTCATTTCCAGTCTCTCCTTTCTATGTTTAAGTTTGGTGCTTTATTCTTTATTCTTCTCCACAGTCAACTTGGAAGAATCTGGACCAGCCAAGAAGAAGGAAAAGAGAGTGCAAGAGATTGTGGAGCCTGTGGTGGGTGGTGGTGTCAAGATCTCCACAATTGCACCCAAAAGGCCACATGGGGAGAAGGCAACTGATGACTTTCACTATGAGAAGTTCAAGAAGCAGTTCAGGAGACACTAACCTCTGCTGGCTCGCCTCTCAAGTGTCTTTCATGTCACTCTCTCAGGTACAAATTGGTCTTACTGCAACTCTTTAAAAGAGACATGTGTGTGTGTGTATGTATGTGTGTGTGTGTAAGCATGCATTTTCTAATTTACGACGTGACTCCTTGAGATGATGTCAGGCTGATATGTAGACAGAGCTTTAGGGATAGCAAGTCAGTAGTATACTGGAATAGTAGTGGGTATTTCATAATTAGATAACTATTCAATAGGAAAACATATACAGGTAAAATATGCATATGGAATACAGTTCCAAAATAAGTTTATTGTTCAAGTATACTAGAACATAGCAGAAACTGAGAATATTTCAATAAATATGAATTTGTGCCTCCACAGACACATATCACATGCAGTCAACAAGTTGAAGCTTCCTATTGTTGAGGACAATTGTTACATTACTTGGTCTTAACAACGATGGCGGAATTTAATAGTTTTGCCTCGGACACAGTCTGTGCCAAGTTAGTAAGCTCAGCATAAGGGAAGGTGGTCATGAGGCCAAAGTCAGTAGCAATGTAGGCTGGCTGTGCCGTCTGTACAAAATGTCTGATGTCCCCAACAGTGTGAGTGTGGTTCATCCTTGTCACCAGACGGGAGCCATCGGGCATGCGAAGCTGTAAAGAGAATGAATTTTAAAAAATCAGACTGGCTGCAATAGTTCACTTTATAAGTTATCTTGCTCCAAGTGCAGGAATAGGAATATATGAATAGAAATACATAGAAATTATTCATTAGAAGAGAATTAATAAAATGAGAGAAGATGGGATGAGCTGTAGAACTCAGTAGAAAGTTTTAGGGTTCAAACTGGATGATACAGAGATGATGACTGTGTGAAAATACATTGATGTACCATAATGAATATTTGTGAATGCAAGAATTATTAACATTAAAACATTTCTCTCCTACTTCACTAGATGAATAACAAAGAAGCCATCACCATTTTGACCCCGTCTTCTTTATCTGTGCAAGTTGATTGCCACAAGACAGTCTTCTGAAGACCCTCAAGACTACTGCCTTGCCTAACTGTGTGAGCAGAAAGAAGCCCAAGAAATTAACTAAAGGCTGAAAGGCACGCCAGAAGCTTAGTGGTGAAACTGAGAAACTGGTGATCATGAAAGAGAGGCAGGATGATGTAGTTAAAGAAGTGTGTTTAAACTACTGGAAGCACAAATGGAACAGATTAAAGACAAGAAATTTTGATTCATCAGTCATCATGTCTGAAACATTGACTGGATGCAGCTGGACATAATATAACAGAGCCCCCATGCCTGTGGCAAATGTGCAGTAAATGTCACTGCAAAGCAGCACAGTGCTGTGTCGTCATTTCAGGCAATACTGCACTGCACAACCCATAGTGTGTACATCACAATCCCTAGTCTGGAGGATGCTTAAAGGAGGCCTGGCAGGCTATAAACACCAGTAATCTTTCAACTACAAGACCAAGAGGAGCTTGCATTGCAGAAATCTCAATTCTCCAGCAAGCCAAAGTAATTTCTGCAACAGTTGTAGCAGTAGCAGCAGCATTGCTGACATGCCTCCAATGAAGGCTGAGTGAGATATTAGTGTTGAATGACAAGCTGCTCACTCTCAAGGAAGAAAATATGCTTGATGTGGTTTTAACAGGACTTTGATACAGAAGATAAGCAGCCTTAGGGATCACACTGCCAGGCAGTCAGATGTCCTTGTCCTTCTTCAGGCCTCAGCATCCAAAAGTCAGAAAAGGAAGGCTTTGACACCCACTACCAAAGGAAAGGGAAGCAAGAAAAGGCAAACTTGCCAGTTCCTATACTGGTCTACTAAGTATTTCAGCCGGCTTGATCCACCATTGTCTTTCGATTATATCTCCAAAATAACCAATCACATCAGCATGACGCCACGGCCTGCCCTCATTTTTGACGTTATAGTGCATTCACTTGTGTATTTAATGACGTGTTTGCTCTTGACTTCAAATGTGTCGCCGCCAACACCTGTGAAGTAATTTTAACAAGTGAAGTTGTGACATCATCACAAACTATGTCATTCATCCCATTCTCCTCCCCTTCCCTCCTTCCTTCACTTGTTAAAATTACTTCACAGGTGTTGGCGGCGACACATTTGAAGTCAAGAGCAAACACGTCATTAAATACACAAGTGAATGCACTATAACGTCAAAAATGAGGGCAGGCCGTGGTGTCATGCTGATGTGATTGGTTATTTTGGAGATATAATCGAAAGACAATGGTGGATCAAGCCGGCTGAAATACTTAGTAGACCAGTATAGGAACTGGCAAGTTTGCCTTTTCTTGCTTCCCTTTCCTTTGGTAGTGGGTGTCAAAGCCTTCCTTATCTGATTTTTGGATGCTGAGGCCTGAAGGACAAGAACATGCAAGCAACTGCCTGGCAGTGTGATCCCTATGGTTGCTTAACTTCTGTATCAAAGTCCTGTTAAAACCACATCAAGCATATTTTCTTCCTTGAGAGTGAGCAGCTTGTCATTCAATGATGAACATGTCAACTTGCTCAGATAAAGAAGGGGTCAAGATAGAAGAAAAGGCCTCATCCTTGCAACACATATACAACCACCTCTCCCATTTCTGCTGGATACAAGTTCTAATACTTAATGTCAGAAGCAGGATCTAAAGTTGATATCTCTGACTGCTGCTTGTCTTATCTCGGTTTCTGTTTTTCTCCGGATACAGATCTGTTATTCACACAAGTTTATGATGCGTAGAGCACACCATTGTTCCCACCGTAGCAGAAAGGGAGGGAGGGAGGTAGTGATGATTTAGCAGGCTAGACTCCACCCAGCTACACCCCCTAACATGCCTCTCTACCATCCAGTGTTCCCTCAGAGCTATATGAGGAAAGATCACATGCACCCTGCTCCTCAGTGCCAAGTTTTGACGCTCTACAACTCTCCTCCCAGTCATCACAGTGGGTCAGACAAAGCTCACTGGAAGAAATACACAGACTTGTACCCTGTTGGAGCAGTGAATGTCAGTCATTCATGAGGCCGCGGACCCGAAGGTTACAAAGATGACGATTTACAACTTAATGAAAGGAGATGTCATGGCCGTACCTGGCACCATACCACAGTGTAAGGAAGGAAGACTCTGGGGAGCCAATGAAGATGTCATCATAGTGTAAAGATGATAACATCTTCATTGGCTCCCCAGTCTTCCTTCCTTACACTGTGGTATGGTGCCAGGTACGGCCATGACATCTCTTTTCATTAAGTTGTAAATCGTCATCTTTGTAACCTTCGGGTCCGCGGCCTCATGAATGACTGACATTCACTGCTCCAACAGGGTACAAGTCTGTGTATTTCTTCCAGTGAGCTTTGTCTGACCCACTGTGATGACTGGGAGGAGAGTTGTAGAGCGTCAAAACTTGGCACTGAGGAGCAGGGTGCATGTGATCTTTCCTCATATAGCTCTGAGGGAACACTGGATGGTAGAGAGACATGTTAGGGTGTGTAGCTGGGTGGAGTCTAGCCTGCTAAATCATCACTACCTCCCTCCCTCCCTTCTTTTCTCCAATAGTGGGAACAACAGTATTTTCTATACATAAATTTGCATGTTGTTTTTCATTACATCTCGCATGTTAAGATTATTTCTGCTTGTATCACCAGCAACAACAGTTCTATATCTGGAGAAAATGGTTATTTTTGAGCTAAAAAAAGCAGCAGTCATATATCTATCCAGCAGAAATGAGCAAGGGAACAAATTGGAGTCACACTACAAGAGATTACTCTTAATTACATACTACTTATCTTTGAACAGGAACACAATCACCCCACAAGCTCACCTGGATGGATGTGACTGGTTGGCTCTCGTCTACCTTGAGACTCTCCTGGGCGTTCTTCTGCAGTGTCTTGGAATCCTGGGTTGGTCCTGCCTGGCTGCTGGCACCTCCACCAGTAGCTCCACTGTCACTCTGACCAACAACTGTTGGCACCAAGCTGTTGAAAGACTTTATATGAACATCCCATCTAAGTGTATGTTATTATAAATAAGATTTTACCATATTATATCTATTGTTTACACTTAAGTTACCTATCTATTTACACCTACAGGATGTAACTCAAGTCTCTACACACATGTGTACATTACAAAGCTTCGTTTAGCCATGGGGTTTAGAGTGTGGCATGATGACACATACAAAAGCTGTGTCAGGTGGCTATCTTACATCATTGAAACACTATCTCAACATACTCCCCA
Source organism: Callinectes sapidus (assembly GCA_020233015.1). Lineage (NCBI taxonomy): Eukaryota > Metazoa > Arthropoda > Malacostraca > Decapoda > Portunidae > Callinectes > Callinectes sapidus. Next base: position 13,576,930 of record CM035200.1, on the reverse strand, counting down.
CTTCCTCCACCTTACTTACTACAAGTGTGTGGCAGTTCTTTCTTCAGTCAAAATCATGCAGTACAGTCTTAACAATCACCACCACCTTGGCATGAAATTGACTGAGCCATGGTGTCATGCACCTTAGTATTTCACTTGTCATCAATAATTAGACTTTGGGTAAAAACTCTGCTATTAGAAATTTCACGCCAAGATGGTGACAGTAAATACATTTAGATTGTACAGCATGATTTTGACAGAAAATATGCCACACACTTACAGTAAGATGGGAATATGTTGACATGGTGTTTCTATAACATAAAACAGTTGCCCAGCATAGCTATTGTATCTGTCAACCTGCCACGCTTCAACTTCCAATGACGAGTATTGAAGTACAGCACATCACTGAAAATCACTTGATTTTGGAATTATGGAATTAAAAATGTTCAGAAATTTGGATATACATATAGTGCATAAGAGTAAATAGCATTCTAGACCTATATACTTCTGTCTCTCAAAGCAATCACACCAAGTATGAGGAGCAAATTATCGCCCACCTAAAAATATAAATTTGCAACACATTTATCTAATCATATCCTAACAAAATAAATAAAAAGCTCCCCATACACACAACTATAAACCAGCAAAAAAGATTGGAGACTTACATACCTCAGCTTAATACAATGGGTGAAGACACCTTATCAAGGGCTCTGCGGGGATGAACTCACCTGCCGAGTGTGTGACCAGCACCTGAGAATGCCCTTAAGCTCACTTTGGGCGGCACATAATCTTCATGGCGGTGATCGGCCATGCTGATGTAAACCTCGCCTCCTCGTGCCTCTCGGATAAGCTCCAGGGGAACCTCACTGTCAGGGAGAGAGAGAGAGAGAGATGTAACACTGTGCCTCAACACTGTTCCCTTCCCTTCCCTTCCCTGACACATTCTACCTTAAACATTAATGCATAAAGTATTCAACATATCCAAAACAAATAGCAGAACACAACACTGAAAATTCTTAAAAGTCCATAACCAAATCCACTGGCCGGAAATCTAATGCTACCAATTCTCAAAGGCAACAATTCAAATCCACTGCCATAAAAATCAATCCCTCTATCTGAGCTGCTCATGCTGTGTGTATTGTGTGTCTGACAAACAGGGAACGTAGTCCTTGGTCTCAGGGTTTTTAGCGAGTGTGTTGTCTGAGCTTCATCTGTCATCTGTATGTCTTTTTTTGCCTTAGAATGTTACATGTATGCTATATTTTATTTTCTTATCATTATTTCAAGCTAATTCATTAATTTCTAAGACTAATGAAGAAATATGTAGATACTAACACCTTACATTAAAGGTACAAAATCTAACCATGGTTCAGTCTTCATTGCTCACACTTCCCTTAGCTATTAGCCTTCAAAACTATCTATTAAATCTAAAGGTGACACATGCAAGCAACAGCAAGTACACTGTTATTAGTTACAGTCACCTCCCATTCCCTCACAAAGCATGTTCCCTCACCTGCGTCGGATGGAATTAAGGAACTCTGCATTGGCTGGGTCCTCATATGCCTTGAGTGGTCCGTCATCCACTGTGAAGCCGGTCCTCCACATCTTGAGAGACACATCCCTTGGCCGCTCTTCCTTCTTGGAGGTGTCAGGAATCACTGCAGCAGGAAAGAGAAAAATGTAGCAGTGGCAACAATGCATCAATAATACACACACAGACATACATACATACAAACACTCACATACACACAAAGCTTTAAAGATGAAAATAAAACAGATTAACTTTAAAAAGCCAGAACATTACAGGAGGTAAAAACACCAAAATAGAAAAATAAAGACGAAATGCATCAAAATATCCATGAAACTAGGCAATGACACTAGAATAAAAAAAAATCAAGAGAAATTCATTAAAATATCTACGAATCTAGGTAACGACAACACTTGCAATGATCTTCACTGTTTTTTTTCGCTAATAGTAAGACGCACACACACACGCACACACCCATAACCCACATAGTAAAGTAAGGGCAAATCTACTCACCTTCCGTATCATCAGTAGTCAGGCCAAGACGGTACCCAGTGCCTCCAAAGGTCAATTTCTTGGACTTCTTCCCCTGACCCTCACTCTCCAACACCTCTGCCCCATGCCTGGTGAAGTATCATTATGTATAAACCAAGATCTCTAACCTGCTTCCTTAACAATAGTGAAAATCAAGTACCACAAACAATTTAGTATGACAGAACTAAGTATTCATGTGTTCACCCTTATCCTTAGTCACACAGCTTTTCATCCCTAACCTCCAAGTAGAATGTCAAGTGAATTAATGAAGCAAAGAAGCATATCCAACACCCTTCCTAACAACAACGGTGAAAATCAAGTACCAGGGATGATTCAGTACGATAGAACTAAGTATACATGCATTCACCCTTATCCTTGGTCACACAGCTTTTCATTTCTAGCCTCCAAGTAGAGTACTGAGTGAATTATTGAAGTAAGGAAGCATATTCAACACTGGAAGATCTCATTTATTAGGATCGAATAAACAGCACATTTACTGTCCATGTATTTTTTGGCTAAGCAAACCTGTTGACTGGCTTTAACTCCCTGAAATATATACCATCCTTCCATCCGAGTTATGTTCTTTGTGACAATGTGACTGGAAAGACTCAATATTGCTCTTTTGCTCATCAACTAAAGAAAAGGGTTTATACTCGTTTTTCTTAGTAAAGCCACCATTATAAGTCAGTACATTCACAATATTATACTTCATAATACACAGCAGCACTTGAGTTGTAGTAATGCTTAAACACGCTCTCTCACCATCACTGTTTTTCAAAGGTTTCAGTTGAAGATATTCGTGTTTTTAAGGGTATTTTTATGGTTTTGGTGAACAATTGGCAATATTTCTAGTTCATTATAAGGAGAAAATGTCTTGTAAACCCAGGTACACATCTCTGTGATCTTGGAAACTTGTTGTGATAAGAGAGAGGTTAGGTGTTTAAGAATACATGCCAGAGTTTCACATATGATAAGCATGAGCCAAGGGAATCACACATTGCTACCAACAAACTTACTAAAGAATGTCATGGAATTGTACCATATCTAATACTGCTTCATTAACTGCACCAGACATTCCAGCCATGTGACACTCATCAATCACTTACTCTTTGGCTGACTTGAAAAGTTTGGTGACCATGTCGGACTTTTTCCGGGGCGGCCCAAGCACCTGCTGGCCAGAGTGCTCTGAGCCACCGGCATAAAAGGCCTGGCCATCCTCCTCCCCACTGCCGGCGCTATCACTATCTTGGTCCATAATGTTCACCAGAGCCCTGAAGAAACACTCAGACATCAATATAAGAGTCTAGAGGCAGAAAGGAGGCAGAAAGACAATACAATGCTATGAAAAACTGACTGATGCAACATTTGTCTCATGAAAAACTAAGTAAGAAACAAGACAATTGAAATCAAAAGAAATCTTCAGATATTTTTTTCTATATGGTGGTGTATTCAACAATCAGGAACACATCTAACCTCTGGATGGCTGCCTGGGAGGGCAGCTTCTGTGGGGATCCAGCAGCACCTTCTGCTTCAGGCCTCTCGCCCAAGTTTTCTCCACTGCCTTCTCTTGCAGCTGCTTCCTCTTCTTCCCCTTGCTCATAAAAACTACTCAAAGCAGACTGCAAAAAGAAAAAAAAAGGAAAATTATTAAAGACTTGAACATTACACCATCTGACAGTTTATTATTTATCTAGGCCAGTCCCTTGCTTTTTTGCATTGTCTTTAAGCTACTCCTATTCATTCTATTAACCCTTACAATTTCAGACTGTAAACCTAATCACATGTTTCTCTGCACCAATGATAATTTTCCTGCTTATTTTGGTCATGTTGACTAATCCAGTGCATCTGAAACCAGGTGCGTTCATCCCAATCCAGGGGAGCACCTTGAGGAAAATCAGGGCAGACATAAGATCTCTACAGTAGCAGAGGCTAAACTCACGTGTGTTGTAAGCCTTTATAATACAAGATAATATAGTGAATTGACACAATATGCTTGTTGTAACATTTTCCTGGAAGAATAGTGCCAGACAAACCACCACCCCTAGCATGACATGAGGTGAAGTGTAGATCAAGCACATCATCAGAGCTGATAAACACAGAAAATAACCCCATGAACAAATCTCAAAGAAGTAAATGTATCAGGAAATAAACTGGAAAGAGGACAGTGTGCCAGTGGTATTATATTAGACCAAACAATGTCAGGCAGACTGAAGTCACTCATCAATGTGACAACCTTACCAAAACAAATAAAAAAAAAAAGTGACAGCAGCTCAGTAGAAGTAAATAGAAGAAAAATAGTAGTAGTAATAGACATCACCTAACCACTTAACAACCCTGCACAGTGACACTAACAGGCAACATTCAGCAAGTCATTATGGCCACAACCACCAAGGCAAGACAAAAACATAACTAACATGAACACCCTCCCCTCTGCCCTCAGCTAACACGTCCCTTCCTGTCCTTGGACCACCACAACCACCACCACCAGTAGACCAATACGTATATAACGAAATAACACTAAGGAGACAATCACGTGAAACAGTAATTAAAACAGAAATTAAAGACAATGGCGTTACTTGATCGAAAATAAAACTAGATTAAAAATATATAGTCTGATTCCAATCCCTGTAATAAAACAACAAATTCCGCCAATAAAATAGAATTAGACATCATTCAACTACTGACCTCAACTACCATTAACTAGTTGAGATGTAAATTATTACAAACACAATCATTATACATAACCCTGAATGCAATGCTTAAATATAATACCTCCATCTATACAACACCAACATATTAAAGAACAGGTGACTGAGGAAGCAAATGAAGAAAAAACAAAAAACAAATAGCGTAATAGGAGTGAATCACCAAATACACGTAGCATTCCTGACAAACACCCGCATCCTCTGCAATTACCCAATGTCCAGCGGCTGTAGCCCTGTGGAAGGATGCATTAGTCCCTTACCTCGAGATTCCACGCTGCGGATTCCAGGAAAAAGGTCGCCCTCTCAGCATCGACGCCAGCAACAGCCGAGAATTGTGCCACCTTCTCCTCCTTGTCCGCCATGATGACAAGTGCTGCTGCCGCTACTCAGAAACTTCGGCTATTCTCCACTTTGTCTCCTTTTCTCGGTCCTTGTGTCCCTAGTCCTGCCTGTTAGGAAATGGAGAAGCTTTAAAGTTTTCTCATGTCCCAGTTGTGGATAAGAATGAATGGTGGCGAGTTAATGTTACAAGTGTCCAAGCTCGGTTCTGTGTGATAGAGGGAGATTAAAGTTAGTTCCTGCTGGTTTTTTAAGGGTTTTGTGGTTTTATAGTGGGGGATAGTAATGGAAGGTGGAGGTATTGTGGTTCATATAAGATTTGTGTTCTCCATACAGGCCCAGCGCATAAATAATTAATGGCAGGGAACACTCAAATAACTTCTACATTTAACTTTTGTAACGGTGCCTCTCTCTTAATCTAACACCTCTTTAGAACATCCTCGTCATTCATTAACATTGATCTCCCTTAAACAAATCATATACATCGTTTTGCATGACAGGGAACACTACAATTAACTTACACAATGAACTTTGGTAACATGTCTCTTAATATACGGTAGCTCCTCTTTAAGCCACATCCCCCTCATTTATTATCTCTCATCTTCTTTAATAAGTCATCTACGTTGCTTTTCATTCACTAGATTGAGTCATTTTACCCCTTCACTTATTAGAGGAAACCGAATATCGTCTGCTGGTAAGGAGAGAGACTAGGAGTGGGACAGAACATCCGCCGAGTGACAGACGGAATACCAAGTGGCTGTCACCCCTTTCTCCCTCTTCACTCCTCTGCTGTACACCCTCGCCTCCACCATGAAGGTCTTCGAGGATATAAAGATGCTCATTCACCCCTACCACTCCATTAATTTGGTGATGAGCTTGAGTTTCCTGGCGGCGAGATATGTGCCCGGCCTCTGTGAGCTGCTCTTCGCCCCAGCCCAGTGCGGGGAGCTAAGTATGGTGAGGATGCCGACTACTTGGGGAGTGCTATGGAGGGGGAGTGATGAAATAGATGGAGGTTGGCATAGATTTGGGGTAATAATGAGGGTAATGTGGGTAAAATTGAAGTGGTATTAACGTTTTCATTTGGAGTGTGGTTGCTTAGTGGAGGGATGGTTGTAGTGAAAGATATGGTGATTAGTTTATATTGGGTGGGTAAATGAGGGAAATTTTGGGTAATAACGTTTTCATTGGAGGACTGAGTTAGGTTAGGTATATTTTAATTTCATTCTTAATTTTTACTGGTGTTTTGTCAATTGTGCTGCTCAGTTTGAATAAAAAGTCATATTCTGTTGGCAAACAAATAATTTGTGTCTTGAAATCTGGATTAATGCTTCTTTCTTTAACCTCATCAATTTTAAGTCAGGAAACCCCAAATTTGTCATGATTAGGAAAGGACATGGAGCAATTAGCATTATTCGGGCTGTTTTTTTGTTTATTTAGGGTTGTATCACACTAAGAACCATTGCTTGGGTTAATTTTTGTCAGAACAGTCAAGAAAACAAGTCCGACGCCTTACGAGTCAGGCCAAGTCATCATTAGTGCACGGATGGATTTTGTTCGGCCTTTTACCAGTACTGATGTTGATATGTGGTCCTTCAGCCACCTCAGCTTCATCCAGCATACCTGAGTTGACATGATTGCTATTATATCAAAGATGGGCAAGGTATGGATGTAATCAGGCTATAAAGTTGGATAACATTGATTAATGTGGAGCAAAATATTACAGTGGGAGTCCGAGGTGCTGTTCTTCATGCTGGTGATCATCATGTTTCGCACACGCAAGAGTGGAAGCCGCACTATGGTAGCTTACATCTCCGTGTTCAACATGTATGCCAAGTTGTGCAACGTGGTGCTCTGGTTCAGCTGTGATGCAGTATATGGCATCATTTACGTCATCATAGCTATTGGTGAGATTTATATTCTTTGAACTGTTGAAGATGAATTTGAATCACATAGCCACCTTGCACATATTAAAAATACATCTTCTTGTTATAATATCTTGTTCTTTGGTTTCAGTTCACTTCTTGGTGGTGGGTGAACCAGTGTACAGTGGGCCAGAAAAAGTCATCTATTTCCAAGGCAAGGCATTTGACGAAGAGATGGCCAATGACCCCCAGACTGTGTGGTTCATCACCTTTTTCACTGCCTGGAGCCCAGCCTGCTCCAGCCTTGCACCAATCTTTTCAAAGCTATCTGCAGAGTAAGTTGTTTTTACTTTTCCTAATGAAATCAAAAGTAATATATTCTTTCCAATGAGGGCTATGGTCTGACTACATACACACTGCTTTCCAAGTTGGAAGAATACTGTTACCACACTCCATATTTTGTTAGAAATTAATTAACAGGAACAGAACCAGGGGACTTGGGGATTCCTTTTCTGTATTTGTTGCTTCATAATGCTTTTACATACAAAGATTAAGTTTTTATCTTTCCCACTAACAGGTACAGTCTTGATAACCTCAAGTTTGGCAAGATTGATGTTGGCCGTTATCCGGATGCAGCCAAACATTACCACATCAACGATACCACCTTCTCCCTCCAGCTTCCCACCATATCATTGTTCAAGGAAGGCAAGGAGGTGGAGAGACGCCCTTGTTTAGATGCACAAGCTAAATTCAGAAAGTTTTACTTCACAGAAGACAACATTAAGGCAGCATTTGACATGAACAACATTCACATGGAGTGCAGTAAAATCTTGGAATCAAAGAAAGGCAAGAAAGAAATCCATGCAAAATCTGAGTAATGCTAAATGTGAAAATTTTGTACATATTTTAGTTGTTAAGAAAATTGCAACCTACAAATTTCTTTTAAAGACTACAATTTTAAGCTCGTGGCTACAAACTTTACTTCAATTCAGTATCTGGAAAAAAAACCATTTTACCATTAAAATTTGGTTGTGAAATATGAAAGTCACAAGTGAAGCTTTTTTTATGGACATGGAACCTCAGTGTTTTTGCTTACTTCATCAACACTCCTTGTGGAATGTTTGTTGTCTTCATGTTGTGTGACCGACTTCAAAGGAACTCTTGTTTGTGTATGTCGGAGGAGAAAATTGAAGAGAAATTGTACAGATAGTGTTAAGTTTTTTTTATAAACCATTTTGTTGGAATATTAAAAAAGATGTGTTGGATGGAAATTGTTTAAAAGAATGTTTATTTACCCGACATTGAACATTACTAAGAATTTCTGTATCTGAGGTGAGTGACTGTGATACAATACTTGGCTCTCCTTTAAGAGACTGAAATTAATTGACTAAGTTATTTTTGGGGGAGAGGGGCAGTCCTCTCTTAATTCCAGCAGAACTATAAAAAGTAACTTATAAATAGTATATTACAGAACAAGCGATAAAGAGGAGGAGAAAAACAAGGAATGGAGGAAAGGAGGAAAACAAAGAATATAGAGAGGAAAAAAAGGGAGAATTAAAGATGATTGTAAAAGTGTGTGCGTGTGTGTACTAAAGAGAGTGACACATGCCTGGTGGTTGTTCTATTACCACCACTGCACCTGGCCAGCCAAGGAGGTGTTGCCTAGGTCATGGTGGTGGTGGTGGTGATGAAGTCTTCTGATGTGTAATGAAATGCACTAACCGTTGCATCACCAGTGGTTAGTGATGGTCTCCTGTCAGCCCAACATGACTCAGCATAGAGTAGGTGATCCTGTCTGTGGTGGTGGGTGTGTCCTGCCTTTCTGACACCATCCATCCTACCTCACCATTACTTCAAATATAATTCTTTTGTTGTGATTACCTCTCTGGACTAAAAATATAATCTCAAAATAAGAACACATTAAAAACAAATCCCTGGAGTCAGCTATGGATCACAATAAACATTTTTACAATAAGGAGCATTTCCTTATATTGTAATTACTACAAACTTTGCTGCGTCACATTACAATACAAAATTGATCTCTGTGACTGACTCAATGGACTTTCATATATATCTGGACATTAATAAACAAAAAAACTGAACTGATTTTTATGAACGCCTGGACATCAATTAGGTAAATCACTGATAACATGTCAAATCGTATCAATTAATCATATATGTATTTGTGTGTGTGTGTGTGTGTGTGTGTATTCAAATAAGTACATAAGTAAAACATAAAACATACATGAAAATTAAATATAGTATATGGAAATTTTTCCAGTTTTTGTTCAGAAAAATGGTCATTAAAGTAACTGAATGTTACTTTGGTGTTAACAGTACTAAAGGCACCTGTTGGATGAGGTACATTACTATGACATGAACTGTATAATGAATGACTGATATGTCATTTCGTGGATGATGTACACCCTTATTACTGAGGTGAACATTCCAGCATTCTTCACATAATACTGCAACTGACTACACAAAGGAATGCCAAACAAGTTCCTGAAGAAGTACACTTCTCTATCAAATAATAGACATTATCTTTTTTCTAGTCTTTGAAAGTTAAGTATCAAACTTTGTATCAACTTTCCTTCAATCTTTGTAAAATGGCACAGAGTATATACATACTCAAGGTTGTACTGTTTGCTAATTTACATCAATACTGAAACATTCCTTCTGCCTTGTAGTTAAAGTTTTCATTGACACACATTCTGATACATTCTGTTGTGCTCTAGCCATCCCTGCACTTTTCCATTGTTAGATCAATGGATACTTTGGCAAACTGTAAGTACTGACAGAAATCCATAAGGGCATCAGCTTGTCACTCATGAATAGTGTAATAAACACTAACTTGCATCACCTCAGGACTTGGCTCAAGACACAAAGGTCTAGTCTTGAATCCCTGACCAGATGGACAGAAATTGGACTGTCTTCTTTCACTCTGCAATCCATATTCACTTGGCAAGGAATAAGTAGACATCCACAGTATCTTGAACATTACCTCCAAACACTATACCACCACTCAGGCAGCTCTCAACACCCATGAGACTTAATTCACTCACTTCTGGATTCTTGGCACTAATATTAATTTGTTCTGATTCTAGATTACTATCAAAAACATGATTATTATTTTTAGGAAACTATTCTGAAGAAGCCTTTGTCTCCACACTTTAGCCATCAAGTCAAAACTAGGCAAGTACACAAACATATCAATAAAATACTAAAACTAGCACTGATATTCCTATTTCTTCTTTTTCTTTGCTTTTTTTACTTGTGATCTTTTGGTAATGAATAATCTGTAAAAAAATTCCTACAAAAAATAAATCAATTCATAAAAATGAGTAAATAAATAGATAAAAACCCTGTATCTTGTAATTAAAGGAAGCTGCCAAACCTTCTTGACAATCCTGACAGTCTTATCTAGTGATGTCCAGCACAATGAGTATGGATGGGATTGACATTCCCTTCAAACATTTAAGTAGCAGACCTTTCATCATGTCTTATGCTAGAATGGAAGGATCTTTGTGTACAGTTTTGATTCTGAGGAATTACATAACTGTGACCCTGTCTGTAATCAATGGTTGAAAAAAGTATGTGGCTGCTAAGATTATTGTCACCAAATATTAGAGAATATTAAAGGATATGAGCAAACATTAGAAAGCAATGTTGAATTATGATAACCTCATCTTCTTGGAGGCCTTACAATTCTCTTCACATCCTCCATTCTCTGACAAAATAGGAGCCAAGTTCTTCAGCAGCCTGCTCTGGGAGTGATGTCCAAACAATACTGGCAGGAGACCAACGCCGTACCCTGTTGCTCGCTCACCCTGGCAAAGATAGCAGGACCCATTACCTTAACATGAGAAATAACTTCATATTTCAATCAACCAAGTTTATATTTACATATTTGTGCAGATGAGTGGGAAGAATTGATATTTATTTAGCTTTTCATTTATTTTCTTGATCTTTTTATAGTGAGCAAGTGTAAATTTTCAGCACACTTCAACAACTTACACAGTGTACTGGGTAGGCCATGTCAACGTGAATCCAACTCCCAGGGAAGTCAAAGCCAAGGTGGGCGGCAATGAAGAGACCGGCACAGGAGGCAGTAGCATTCAAACGATCCTGAAAGGAAGCAGCATAAAATGAGAAAAAGTTACATTAATTAAACTCTAAAACAAGATCCCCTTATTTACCTAGTTAAACCTCCACAAAGTGAAGCAAACAACACAAGAACACCTCAAGTGTGACCAAACACACACATACACATCAAACTTACAGCAACAGAGTTCTTCATATCAGCCACAGCAGAGGCAAACTCAGCAAAGTGAAGCTCAGGGGTGAAAGGGAGTGGATGAAGCAAATCCCCTGAAACTACTCCAGCCGACACAGCTGCATCTTCCCAATCTTGGCTGTTGGTTAGCACAGCACCATGGAACTTCCCTGAAAGTTATCCAATTGAACAGTTAATCATCAAGTTATCCAATTGAACAGTTAATCATCAGCACATTTAAGGCCACACCACCTGCATAATCTGATATTGCACTCTAACATCACCTTAGGGTACAAATACAAACCCATTCATATACTGTTGAGTTTTTAAATATTTGCAACAGTGCACTTATTCATGAAGCTCATGCTATTCCAAACAACTCTAGACAGGAAACAGGCTTAATGAAGGAATCTAAGAGGACAATGATGTTCCTTCATTTATATTGTAAGATATTGATGAAGGAAAATATATATATAAAGTCCTATTCTCATGCATATTAGTGGAGGATCTCAATGATTCCATACCAGTGGCTGTGCCCTGAGCCCCTGTGAGGGTTGCCATGTCCAGAACAGTAGAGCAGTGCAGCTCCTTGGCTGCATAGGCAACACCATCACTCAGCACCAAGCGACCCTCAGCATCAGTGTTGTTAATTTCCACAGTCCTATTGGAAAAAGGATAAAAGAAGCAAATTGAAGTAGGAAAAAACAAAAAACAAAAACATACTTCAGCAATTACAAGGGAAAGATGATTTCTACTGAAAAGAAAGGAATACAATCTTCCTTTGTAATATTTTAGTATCTTCTTTGTTCACTGCACAGATAAAAGCTTGGGCCAATACAACACAATGTCTAAAAAAGCTAAATTACCTTCCTGAGTAGAGTGTGTGAATGTCATCAGGCTTTGTTGCAGTTGGCCCAACAGCATTTTCTGCTAAACAGAATATGGCATGTAGGTTCTGGGTGAATCCAGACTGCACAGCCACACAGAATGCCCCAAGTATGCCAGCTGCACCTCCACAATCCCTCTTCATTCCTGGCATGCTAGTCTGTAGGAGGAACAGAAGCACTTAGACTGGGCCACAAATCCCTAATATACCAATAACAAAATGCTGTTATCACAATAAAGCCCACCTATGCTACACACACACATATATTCTCTATCATATATATATAGTAATGTAAAAGAAATTATGCAAAAGACAGCAAGAGATATTTAGATGACAATAGTTTTTATACTTACCTAAATGCACAGACATTATTTCACCTATGCCTAAAGCTCCCACATTTACACATTTTCTCAATTATTCATGGAAAATTTCTACTTGAAACCATGCAGTCCACACAGCTTCCAAGTGTTATACTTGAAGTGAACTAACCTTAGTTTTGATGCTGAGTCCACCAGTGTCATAGACAATGCCCTTGCCAACCCAGGCTATGCTGTCAGTGGCTCCAGCCGGCAGGTGGGAGAGCACCACCAGAGCTGGAGGGTGGATGGCTGCTTTGCCAACACCATAGATGCCACCAAAGCCCTTGGTAGCAAGGTCCTCTCCCCGGATGATCATTGGCTTGATGTCTAATATTTGGCCAACTTTCTGCACTTCCTGTAAATAACATACTCTACTAGAACAAAAAATAGTCAATGTGTTGCAGAAAATACAGTCAATGTGTTGCAGAAAAGCAATGGTAAGTTCTCTGGAAACTGCAAGACTAAGAACTTCACTTGAGGTATCTGAAGAACAATAAAAATTCTCAAATAGTCTTAATTCACAATAAGGCTTGGACATGACACAGGTCATTTGATTTACAAGAGTAATGACAATGGCATAAAAAATTGAAAGATGAAAACATTTACCAATATTTACACAATGATGGGGTCCACCATAAAAAAATAAAAAATTGCTTGAACAGATTATATGTTGTTTACAGAAGCAGATGAAATATATTGGTAATATCCTAACTCAACTCTAACCCCAGCTGAGTTCCTGCCACAGAGGAACACTCACAACAGTACAAACATCCGTCAGCACAGCAGTGGCCTCACCTCAATGAAAGCATCAGTGTGCATCTCATTAGCAGGAGTGTCAACAATCCTGGCAGCAAGGCGGACACTAAACACAGCATCCTCCAGCAACTGAAACAAAAACACCATCATGTCTACAGTTTACTTATTTATTCATTATGATCTTGGCCTAAAGCACCAGTGAGCAAACATGTTCATTGTTCCTTTTTGATGGCTTAGAATTAGATGATGCAGCCTTTTATATTTGTGAAGACTAGCTCGTTGTCTTTGGTTTGTGATAAGACAGATAGATTTTTTGACTGACATCCTTCTTGTGCTCTCTAATCCAGCTGTCATTGAACTTGATAGGATGTGGGTGTGTATTATATAGTTCTGGCAATTGTTCAAATACATAGGATTTCCTCAGTGCTAAGTTAACTGTTTATGTACTTCAATATTTCAAACATTTATCGTCCCAAAACAATGACATCAAAGAGACAGTGTGACAGTTCAAGTTCATAACCACTACCTTCCTTTATCTTTCAAAATTAGTGCAAAATATATGCCCGACAACACGTGTTCTTACCTTGATGTCTTCCTGTGTGAGAGGAGCATCTCCCTTCCCCACCAGCACCACTTCTACCGTCACTGTGTGCTCTGTGGAAGAGGCTCCGGAGGCCGTCTTTCGGGAGTAGGTGGGGTAGGCACGTGCCACCCCACAGGCACTGGCATACACATCATTCCTCTCACACACCAGCTGTTTCAGGGAAGAACATTAGTGCACTGCATTCTCCAATTACATTAGAGTTACAGTAATAGAGAGAAAAATAAGTTGTTCTCATTCACATCATGTTCTTTCCAATATTCTTAGATACAATACACCAATGACTTCCTAATGAGAGAGAGAGAGAGAGAGAGAGAGAGAGAGAGAGAGAGAGAGAGAGAGAGAGAGAGAGAGAGAGAGAGAGAGAGAGAGAGAGAGAGAGAGAGAGAGAGAGAGAGTCTACTCTTAAGTTCTGGTTGTGATGTATATAAACAAGAGTCAATGCAATAGTAACCCTTTACTCACCACAATGCACTCATCACCACCAGTGGAGTGGGTCTTGACCAGCTTGGTAACAGCATGGGTTCTGGACGGGGTGTTGTGGCGGGAACACTTGATGGGCAGGGCAGCCACTGTGGCCAGATTCAGGTAGAGTGAGCAATAGTCCGTTGGGGAGGGCTGAAGGCTGTTGACAGCAAGGTTCCAGGCCTGAGGAAGACGAGTTTTGCTAAGTTATGTGGTAGTGGTATGGGATGGAAAGTTATGAGGACAAACATTATTATGGAGCCAATGCATGGATAATTTCAGTAAGGTATGTGATGATGAATGTTTGAAGCTATATGGAAAATCATAAATTGTAAAGTAATACTAAAAAAGGAAGAATTTCAGTACTTCAAGTAAAAATGATGCATAATTTACAAATATATGAAATGAATGAATGCTACACAAAATATGTTAGTGGATACATAGAAAGAACATCTACATAATCCTAAATTAAGCTTTTCATTTAGCACTGCATGACAGCTTCTGTAATACATTTCCATCATTCATCACTGCTCATCAAAAAATAAATACAAGAATATAACTTTAACACATCAACATCCTCTGAATCAGATATAGTGAAAGTTCAAGGTCACTCAAGTTCCTCTGCAATCCTCCAAGGCAAAAATTGAGTCTTACTTCCTCATCCACCCTGGGCTGGAGTCTTGGGGCCACATCAGAGAATGAGAGGCTGGTGAGGTGGCCCAGCTGCCCTACAATCAGCACCGGAGACTTCCTGGGGTCTACGACGCTCAAGGACCCTCGGAACTGCAGCTTAGGACTTCCCATCCTGGCACGGCAGACTCTTTTCCCACCAGCTGTCAGGGAAGTAAGCTATTAGTAAAGCATTAGGTGAGGATTACCTAATTACTACTGGATATACTTGGAATATTCAAAAGGTACAAAAATGGGTTATAAATTTATCCTTCATGTGTGAGTTGGTAGAAACTGAGTACTATGGGATGATACTACACAGCTGTGATTAAGATTACGTAACTGAAGTTGGTTTTGATTCTAAAATAATCCAGTCCATTCACTTTAATAACTTTTCCCTTCGCTCCTGATCACAACTTGAAAGAAAACTATGATACATCTAACTTAGAAACCCACTTAAGACATTCATGAGCTAAAGTTACCACAACGACCCCTAAAACACCACCAGCGGCTGAGATAAGACGCTCCAACACTGAGAAAGCTGCCTCAGGATTTAAGTCAAGGAAGATAATGTATTCTCGCCCCTTCGCCGGCAGGAGGACCAGGTATTCTTCCCCTTATAACTGCCCTTAGTACACTCCACCCGGATGCTACTCCCCTTGTCCTGGTAGTCAATGGAGGGCAGTGAGTAGGTGCACAGGTAAGAGGCCTCAGTTCCTACCTGGTGACGAGCAGGACCGTGAAATGACACCGTTAGCAATTACGAGTGCTATGAGGGGCTACAAGTGGATCTGTCATAGCTGGTATTCCTCGAGGGACGGTCGCTGTATTTTATGAATTATTCTCTGTTCTACACTGGTTAAATGTATACCGGCCACTCAGATGTGATGAGTAAAAGGATGTGTTGACATTTATCTACATCCGGTATGAAGTTGGTAGTGGTGATAGCTGTGTTGTTTAAATTTCCCCTAATATTGTTCAAACTTGACTTCACCTAATCACTCATCAACAAAACGCCAAAGTTTGTATTAACATGTACTCACGTCTAGTATACAGCTGAAGGTGAGTTTATTCAATCTATGTACTTTGCTGATATAGAGTACTGTCTTGAAATAGTGTCGGTCGCATTGTTAATAATAATGCAAACACTAATACAAAAAAACATACACACACATATGAAACACTGTACTTCTGAAAATGTTGTACAAGAAAGACATAAGAGATCAATGGAGTCAGTGTGTTTCTCGGGGAGTCAAGACATTTTCGCGGTCATTGTGGAAGGTTGGAAGGTTGCAGTTTCATGATGGGCGTGCACTTCTGCCCCGCTGCTGCCAAGGTCCCGTTACCAACTCAGCAACGCGCCAGCATTTAATGTTCCAAAGTAACGCGGCATCTAACCACCGTCCCGCTAACTTGCTCACCTCCCATTATCTCTCGCCAACATCTCTGCATTTCGCAAGTGTCATTTAGCATCTTAAGATTCAACAAGATATAACAACCTCAATTTTCCACAATATCCTAGCATCTATACAGCATCCCGGTAACTTGACAGCATCCCTTCCTATTATCCCATCAATGTCCCAGTCCTTTTCATCATCTCAGTCCCATACAACGTTAGTTCTACTGGGAGGTGCTGTAGGTTTTCAAGAATGCTCCCCTGCATGATTCTAGTGATATTATAACATGTAACCTGCTTCAGTAACGACACAAGAAGAAACAACCTGAGAATAAGACGGATCATTGTAGTGGTTCTCAAGAGCATAGAATGAAATAACAAAAATGAATAAGTAAATAATTAAAATAATAAAAATAACATTCTCTTCAGAACACATGCTTTCATCTCTGTAGAAATCTTAACTCCTTCAGTACTAGGACGCATTTTCATATTTAAACTACTTATCATTTATCGATTTTAAACAACTTCAGAAACTCATACGAGGATCAAAATAGTACAGACTGTAGCCATTAATCTTCTGACCTCCGTTCAGCCTTCCTACATTAACAAAACCGTCTAATCACACACAAACTCGCGGTAAAAATGTGTTCCAGTGCTGAAGAGGTTAAGAAGAATAGGTAATCACAGAATCTCACCAAGCTACGACAAACTGAGAGAAATAATCGCAATGACCTGCACACCAGAGGAACACTCACCACACCACATAACCTCAGGACTGGCTTTCATTGCCTCTGGGAGTTACAGACGGCCAATTACTTGCTACAGTGGCACACCAGGCCAATCCATCATTCAGGCTACCAAATGATTAACTCATGAAATTCCTAGTCATGAACTCAAGTGACAAAGTACACGAGTATGAGAAGTTTTCAAGAGTGTTTCTTCAGTTAATAATGCAGAAATCATGTCAATATGCCTTTGGAACCGTAAAAACACCGTAAAAACTCGTGTCAATTTAGATAAGGCTTCTTAAAATAGTGGAGGTGAAGCACAAAAGTATTTAAGAATACGAGGCAAAGAGCCTTCCTTGACTGCCATTCGAAAGACAATCACATCACGTAAGATACATAAAGTGTTTCCATGTAAAAGATACAGTTGAGGATTAGAGCCAACATATGACTGAAAAATAGTGAAGTTACAATGTGTTTCAAATATAAATAAACAAAGAATAAGGACAACCCACCCCCATCCACCCAGACCCAGATAAGGAATCCCGGGAAAGCTGTGGTGAAATGTTCCTCTATAGACTTTCGCTTGGTTTGTGGAGGGCGTGTCTCGTACTGTACGATGCCTGTTCCTTATGTGCGGAGAAGTGCATATCCGGACTACTATTGGTGTTTTTTTGGGATAGTGTTAACAAACTTTTTTTTCAGACCATTTTCATATTTTTAGTTTCAGTTCTTGTTGTCGGGTTTTACTGGTGGTCGCACAGAACCTCGTCTTGTAGCTAACCA
>CM035200.1:13551564-13554064 GCA_020233015.1 Callinectes sapidus | reverse complement strand
CCCACGTCCTTCCTTCTGAGTGGTAACAATGAGACTCATGGCGCCACTAGTGTCAGTGCACTCTGAGACTGAGTAAAGTAAAATCTTCAAACTAATATTTTTGTGTTGTAATGGATATGCTAATGACCACGTCAACGACCTTAACAGGAAAATCTCCAAATATTGTGTTTATCGCTAAAATAAATGTGTTTTATATTTGATAGCATATTTATTTCATCACTGATAATTATGAGGTTTGAGTAAATATGTATACACATGAAATATCATATATCATAGTTTGATTCTGCGGTAGACCTCACGCTACAGTAGAAAAAGGAGGTGGATCTCACGCTATATTAAGATACACTTTGTCATAGTAGCACCGCACAGTTTCTTCAACCCTTGTTGTTTTCAATAATATTCTTTGCTACAGACATGGATGAGGGAAATTTGACTACCAATACAATAATGGATTGTATGGTGAAGCATTCCCTGTAATGTATCGTTTGATGTCTTACTTAATGTCGAAGCATATTTCAAATGTTAAAAAACCTCTGTCGAAACAACCATGCTTCGTTTTTACTTTCTTCAGATATTGTTCGGTGAGTTTTTTGTCCTCAGTGTACATTATTTGGTGAATTATTGTCCGGGGTGTTTTTTGTCCGCGCCCCACCGCTCCTCCCTCACCCCACCACACTTCCTGCTTTTGCCACTTGCCTCCCACATCTGGAGAAAGTAATGTGACTGGCAATGAGGTCCTCACAGCACTTGTTGCTTATCTAATTTTTTTTTTTTTTTTACTTTTTTTTTTTTTTTTACCCTGAGTTGCGAATTTGTAATTGTAAATTTAACTGAAATTGATTTTCCTTTACAGTGATTATAATTGCAATTGAACATAACAAGAGTAATTATTATCATTAAAGGTTTATTGTGCATACATACATACATAATTACATATAAAGATAAATAAATACATTCATATATACATATACACCAAGCATCACCGGCGGGCTGACGCCCGCACTGTGTGGCAACATCATTTATGTATATTGTAAATATGTATGTATTTGCTCTACACAATAAACCTTTGAAAAAAAAAAAAAAACCGCCAGTGGTGTGGTAACATGTGTTGCTCGCCAGCCTCGGAGCTGCTGCAACTGTGGGGGCAGTTTAGATGGCTAGCGAGGCGGAGGTGCCGCCCTTAGCACCCGCAGCATCCGTCTGAGGGCGTACGGCGAACAAGAAGGGCTGCCCTGGCCTCGCAGATGATGAGGAGACCACCGTGTCCAGGCTGGGTGGGTGGTGGCGGTGCTGGTCTGAGGGCGACTGTCGGGGGACGGGACAGGAGGTAGTGCAACAGTGGGTGCAGGAGTAATTATA
Organism: Callinectes sapidus; assembly: GCA_020233015.1. Taxonomy (NCBI): domain Eukaryota; kingdom Metazoa; phylum Arthropoda; class Malacostraca; order Decapoda; family Portunidae; genus Callinectes; species Callinectes sapidus. Next base: position 13,552,705 of record CM035200.1, on the reverse strand, counting down.
ATTATCATCGTAATTTCATGTTTTTCCAAGTAATAATTGTAATGGCAATTGAGAATTTGAAATGTAATTACTCCAACCCTGGTCGAGTGAATGGTGAGACTAGACTAAGAAACATGACACTGCGGGGGCGGGACTAGTGCCACGTGTCAAGGGTTGGGGGGACACGAGCGATCGTATAAGTGTGCTGCTTTTGACATGACATAGCTAGAAGTGTCCACGGAGTGGTCTTGAGTACAGTATATACGAGCACACCCAGTCATGGCATCCACAGACACCTTCATTTCCACTTCCATCCTCAAAATGTCTCACGTCAACTCTTTGAGTGATGAGGATTTCATCATAACATTTGGAAATTTAGTCGAAAACTGTCCCTTTGTGGCCGCCGGTGTAGTCAGGAGCCGCCCCTTCAACAGCCTCAAACACCTGCATGCTGAGATCTGCTCTTTTATCGACGAGCTTCCAGTTAAAGGTGAGAATAAAAAGATCATAAAGTTTGTTGATAATTTCAAAGAAGCCTAACTTCTGGAGAACATGAGAAAGATAAGGTATTCGGAATTTCCACAAAAAGGTCTAGATTTCAACGGTGGCTGACATAAAAATGGACTTAAGGTGCACAAAAAGAGAACTGGACTATGAGTGTAAAAAAGTGAAATTTAAGATAAAGTTTTTGAAACAATATCATGTTCTTGCTAGAAACACAAAATATTAAGAAAAAAGACATCCAGAAAGTTTTGGCTGAAAAAAAAAAGATAAACTCGTGACCTAGAAAATGCAGCTAAATATCAAATTGTATGAAAGGGAACGAATGAATGTTATAGTGATCGCAATGCTGCACCAGAGCTGACAAGGGTGCGACCACTGTTTGCAGGAAGAGAGGGCATCTTGCGAGGCTATTCCATGCTCGGCTTTCCATCTCCGCGCCAGACGGTGGAGTCTCGGCACGAGATGCGGAGGGCGGGGATACCAGAACTCACAGAAAGCCATGGCCCAGAGTTGAGGAAACTAAATAACATGTGAGCACCTCTCTCCATCAGTTTGTCAGTGCAGGGAATCATCGATATGCATGAACTTTGATTGCACGAATTCAAAATACCACGGTGTCAAAAAATAAGTTTTTTTTTTCCCCTTCATATTACACAGA
>CM035200.1:13544064-13546564 GCA_020233015.1 Callinectes sapidus | reverse complement strand
TCTCCTCTCCCTTGTTCTTCTCCCTGTCTCCTCTCCCTTGTTCTTCTCCTCGTCTCCTTTCCCTTGCTCTTCATCTTTGCCTCCTCTTCCTTGCTCTTCTTCCTTCCTCCTTTCCCTTATTCTTCCCTCTTGTTCCTCTCCCTTCCTTCTCTACCTTGTTCTTCTCCCTGACTCATCTTCCCTGCCTCCTCTCCCTTAAGGACAAATCTAATTTACGAGTTGGCGGCGACGTGACGTTCCGGCCGCTCAGGGCAAACCACAGTTAATTTGAGGCGGGTTTAGCGGCGTCACTGCGAGGTCCCCGGGTTAACGATGGCCCATAAAACTTGTACGGTTACTAATTTGGGAGAGGAGACGAGAGGAGAAGAGAAGAGAAGAGAAGAGAAGAGAGAGGAGAGGAGAGGGAAAAGGAGAGGAGATGAGAAGAGAAGAGAAGAGAAGAGAAGAGAAGAGAAGAGAAGAGAGGAGAGGAGAGGAGAGGAGAGGAGAGGAGAGGAGAAGAGAAGAGAAGAGAAGAGAAGAGAAGAGAAGAGAGAGAGAGGGAAAAGAGGAGGAAGAAAGGATGTTTAAGGAATAAGAAGGAAGAGATAGATAGTAGTTACGAAGGAGGGAAAAGGAGAAGAAGAAAGGATGTTTAAGGAATAGGAAGGAAGAGATAGGTAGTGGTTACGAAAGAGAAGTAAAGAAGAGGAGGATGATAGCGGGATGAAGAGGGAGGAAATAAGATCTGTTCAGGAAATAAAAGATGGAAATAACAGCGGTTAATAATATGGAAATAGATATAAAAAGATATGTTTATGGAACACGAAGAATACGAACGGAAGAGAGAAGGGAAAAGGGATAATGAAATGAGAAGGAAAAGGATATGGAAGAAGACATGTTTAAGAAATAGGAGAGATGAGGAAAAGAAAATCGGAAAAATAGAACATGTTTAAAAAATAAAAAGAAGGAAGGAAGAGGTAAAGAGGAAAGGGAAGAGTTTAACGAAGAGATAAGGAAGGGAAAAAAAATCCAAGAGAAGAAATGTTGAGGAAATGAAACAATTAAGGAGAGGAGATAAGGAAGATACGTTTAAAAAGTAAACGAGATGAACAAAGGAGAGAAAAACGAAGAAGAACAAGTTTAGATAATACAAAGGAGAACATGAACAATATCAGAGAGAAGGAAGACACGTTTAAGTAAAAGAAACGAAGAAAAGAAAAAAACAAAGAAGAACAAGATTAGAGAATACAAAGCAGGAGAAGATGAGCCATAACAATGTATCTAAACGAATAACAATCCATCACAAAGACTCCGCACGCCAGACAGGGAATCAATTAAATACATCAGTCCCCCCTCCCCTCGCGCCATACATCACCATTTTCTGCGTTAGCCAAGAACATAGACAGGCCAAGAAATATCTCACCATTATATTCACCCATTAAGCAAAGCCTCCCCCATTGTCTTGTACTTGTGAATAAATCAATGGGTACCTGAAGACTTTCTCTTTATGTATTTGAGTGTGGATAGAGGGAAGTTAAGAGAGGAGGAGTGAAAGAAGTAGTTTTAAAGGAGCGTCTCTTGTCCGTGGCTTAGAGAAAACGGAGTAATTTGATGTCAGTGAATGGTAGACTGTAGTAAACTGAACCAAGGCGGCGGTGTCCACTGGTTCTCCCTTTGTACTGAAGGAATTGGTGTTTATCCCCTTCAGTACTGGAACGCGTTTTCATATTCATTCTGCTTGTTATTTGTCGAGTTTCTACAGCTTCAGAAACTCATGTGGGGGTTAAAATAGTGCAGACTGGAGCCATTAATCTTCTGACCTCAATAAAATCTTCCTAATGTCAATAAAAGCGTCTAATCACATCAAAAACTCGAGGTAAAAATGTGTCTCGGTAATGAAAAGGTTAAGACCCGTTAGCTACATTAATCAAACACTCTTCCTTTAGCGCTTTATGACCACGATGTTGCAACGCTATCATTTCCTTTTCTTATTCACTGTTACTCTCTTACAATAGCAGTAATAGTATCTTTTTGCTAATTCTCTCGAACCTTTCAGGGAACTGGCAAATAAGTGCTTTTTTTATTAGTATCTTTGTTGCCCTTGGCCAGCTTAGCCCTCTTAGATGAAAAGAACAACAACAACAACAACAAGAAAAACAAGAAGAACAAGAACAAGAAAAGTAGTAGTAGTAGTAGTAGTAGTAGTAGTAGTAGTAGTAGTAGTACAGCACATCCCAGTACAGCATCCACAACGCCATGGTACAGCAGATCCCGGTACAGTACAAGTCACACCACACCCCAGTACACCAGACACCACCACCGCCACCACCACCCGCTGCTGACAGACAGACAGACATGAAACAGGTAACACAGGTGACACAAGTGAGGCCTCCTGACACCTGCACTTGATTACTACGCTGATGATCCATTTCCATTATACATTCCAGGTTAATGCAGTAATCTATATACACTGCATCATGGCCACTTTTTCCATGCCACCACCACCACCACCACCACC
>CM035200.1:13433699-13442036 GCA_020233015.1 Callinectes sapidus | reverse complement strand
CACTCTTGTTTTGTTTTCTCTTTTTTTTCTTTTTTCATTCTTGTTTTCTTTTCTTCTTTTCTTTTATCATTCTTGTTTTCTTTTCTTTTTATCTTTTTTCACTCTTGTTTTCTTTTCTTTTCTTTTTTTTTCACTCTTGTTTTCGTTTCTTTTTTCTTTTTTCACTCTTGTTTTCTTTTCTTTTATTCTTTTTTCACTCTTGTTTTCTTTTCTTCTTTTCTTTTTTCATTCTTGTTTTCTTTTTTTCTTTTTTCACTCTTTTCTTTTCTTTTTTTTCTTTTTTTCACTCTTTTCTTTTCTGTTTTTCTTTTTTCATTCTTGTTTTCTTTTCTTTTATTCTTTTTTTACTGTTGTTTTCTTTTCTTTTTTTCTTTTTCCACACTGAAGATTGTTTACATTATAGAGAGTCGTGAGTCACTGCGTACGTTTTGTTTGTTGGCGGTGAAAGGGACTGATGGTAAATGACAGTGAAGGGTTGTTTCCGTGTATTAATTGGTGATAATGAACGTATAGACAATAACATAACACTATCTTATATTTGGGTTACGTTTAAGCCCCCAAAATTGCTTCCTATGGGTTACCGTAATAATTAAAAATATGTGAAATTTCGTAATATTAATCATAAGGAATAAAATGACAAAAATATGAAGTCAGATAAGGGTTATGGTAGACAGTGGCAACACACACACAACGTCCCTTAACTTCTTTGCTGAAAATTCGAGTTGTGTTTAATTTTAACATACATGGGTACGTGTCTCCAGGAGCTCTCTCTCTCTCTCTCTCTCTCTCTCTCTCTCTCTCTCTCTCTCTCTCTCTCTCTCTCTCTCTCTCTCTCAATGACCTGTACCGTGGGCGTGGAGGCGTCCTGAAGAGCCACGCCTGTGTAAGTCATCACGCGCACATAGCGGAGAGCAAGTGTGTGTGTGTGTGTGTGTGTGTGTGTGTGTGTGTGAGCGATGGTACCACTACTATTACTGCTGCTTCTGCTACTACTACTTCTACTACTACTACTACTACTACTACTACTACTACTACTACTACTACTACTACTACTACTACTACTACTACTATTAATACTACAATCGGCTGTCAAGATAAGACCACAAGAGGGATTGCAAACATCATCATTAGTGGCTTAATTACTCTTCAGGAACACACACACACACAAACACAAACACATACACACACACACACACACACACACACACACACACACACACACACACACACACACACACACACACAAATACTTTTAGTCCACGACAAAGCCACAATCCCTTCCTCCTCCCCCTCCTCCATCTCCTCCTCCTCCTCCTCCTCCTCCTCTGCGTGACCTCCTGACCTGAGCGCCTCCCCAGGACCACGTGACCTTCTGAGGGAATCTGTTTAGGACTCCAATGGGCTTCTTCTTCTGCAGGATAAGGAGTGAATTGGAGGAGAAACGAAAATAGAAAAGATAAATATGGCAGTAAAAATATGAATGACAATGAGAGGCGGCCGTAAAAATGCAAGACGAAGTAAACAAACGGCGGTAAAAGTGGGAATAAGGAAAAATGATGGATAGAGATAGGTAGGTTAAGTAAATAGATAGCGATAGCTGGTCCGATAGGCAAATAGATAAGTGAATAGATAGATGGATAGACAGACAAGTGGATATTGATTGACAAGGTGATAGTAACTGAAAAAAAAATGCTGAATAAAAATAAGATACGATTGTTTGGGGAATATATAAAAGGAAGTGAAAAGAAGAGAGGAAAAATGCAAAGGTTTAAGAAAATAGTGCTATGTAAAACGTCATAGAAGTGATAAGTACACTGAAAATAAAGAAAGAGAATGAATAAAAAAAATAATAATAGCGAGAGTAAAGAAAAATAACAGTAGCAAGAAACAGAGTAAAAACAAACAAGAACAACAAAAAAAACAATAAAAAACTTTAAAACATAAAACAAAATGAAAACAAATGATACATAAGAAAATGAAAAAAAAGGTGTTGGCAGGAAGAAGTGACAGGAAGAGGAGGAGGAGGAGGAGGAGGAGGAGGAAGGTGAGGAGGATGAACAGCGTGTGAAAAGGTGAGGTGAGGAGGTCAAATGGCAAGGAAAAAAAAACAGAAAATGAGAAAGAGAAAAAAGAAAAAAAAAGGATGAACAGATAGAGAGAGAGAAAGAGATACAGAAGCAGCGCAGAAAGAGAGAAAATGACTAAAGAATCGAATAAACAGAGAGAGAGAGAGAGAGAGAGAGAGAGAGAGAGAGAGAGAGAGAGAGAGAGATGCATAGAAAACGGATGAAGGAAAGAAACCAAAAGTAGAAGGACAAACTTGATGAAAATGAAAACAAGAAAATAAAGGAGGATAAAGGAGGAGGATGAGGAGGAGGAGGAGGAGGAGGAGGAGGAGGAGGAGGAGGAGGGGAGGTTAAGGGCGTCATCTAAGGGCCTCCTCTTCTCCCCAGTCAAGGCTGAGTCACGGCTGTCTCGCCCCTTTTTCCTTCCTCCCCAATAGGTAGACACCCCTATTGCCTCCCCTCACACACACACACACTCACACACACACACACACACACACACACACACACACACACACACACACACACACACACACACACCTGAGAATGGTTGAGTGAGGTTGTTTATGAAAGTAGTAGTAGTAGTAGTAGTAGTAGTAGTAGTAGTAGTAGTAGTAATTCTCTCTCTCTCTCTCTCTCTCTCTCTCTCTCTCTCTCTCTCTCTCTCTCTCTCTCTCTCTCTCTCTCTCTCTCTCTCTCTCTCTCCGTGACTCACACAGACTCCATAGCACAGGTCACTCACCCTCACCCTTCTTCACACCTCCCTCCTTCCTCCTCCCTTCTTCTTCTCCCTTCTCTCTCTCTCTCTCTCTCTCTCTCTCTCTCTCTCTCTCTCTCTCTCTCTCTCTCTCTCTCTCTCTCTCTCCCTATTCCCATGTCTCCGTTCCCCCTATTCTTCCATTACCATCAATACTTATCAATTAGTTTAACGATAAATATTCAAGAAAACACCATTGAAAACCACAGTAACTTTCACGACATACTCCTTTACTGTTAACATTAAAAATATCCTTAAAAACAGCAATAACTTCCACTTTTTTTTCACTGCAGTCATACAGAAATACATCCTTGAAAACGCATCTAACTTCCACGACAACCTCTTTCACTGTAATCACAAAAATATAACCTTAAAAACCCCAGATAATTTCCACAATAATCTTTTTTCACTTAATCACAAAAAATAACCCCGAAAACGCCATTAACTTCCACCAAAACCTATCAAAAGCAACTGAGAAAAAGCACATCGGAACATTTGAGAACACAGTTGAGGTTCTTCAGTTCCTTCCCTCCTGACGGTGCTGTGCCTGGCCCCTCCACCCAACCGCAGTAAGGAGAGGCATACATCAGGCGCCTGTCAGCACGTACGCCCACCAGCGGGAGATAATAGTAGGTGGCGGGGCAGAAGCAAGCGGCAGCACGGCATAGCAAGGGCCCAGTACAAGCCATGCCGCGTCAGGGAGGAAAATAAAAGAGGCAGTGACGGCAGGACTTCAGAAACGCTTGGTTCCCTCACCACGACTGTTTACCAAGGCTAGAGATGATTGGCGGGGTTTTCAAGTGTTTTTCTACTCGTTAATGTAAAAATCTCATCACTCTGTCTCTAGAACTGTAAAAACGCCTTGAAAACACACATGTAAATTTAAATAATCCCTTTTGAAACAGAAATAAAGCACACAGAGATGATTGGCGGGGTTTACAAGAGTGTTTTTCTACTCGTTAATGTAAAAATCTCATCACTCTGCCTCTAGAACTTTAAAAACGCCTTAAAAAATATCCATGTCAATTCAAATAAACCCTTTTGAAATAGAGATGAAGCACAGAACGGTTTAAAAGATACGAGTGTGACCGACTGACTTCCTCCCCTCATCTCCACTTGATAGTGAAGAAATCTTGTCACTCTGCCTCTAGAACTGTAAAAACGCCTTGAAAACACCCATGTCAATTAAAATAAAGCCTTTTGGAATAGAGGAGGTAAAGCACAGAATGGTTAAAAAATACGAGTGTGACCGACTTCCTCCTCTCACCTCCCCATCTTCACCTACCTTCCCTGCTCCTCGCCCCCCTTCATGACTCACGCTGCCTCGACACTCTGCTAATGGAAACTCACCCTTTGCACGCTCAATGGGGGTGACCTCGCTCCTTCTCCCTCGTCACTGTAAGAATGAGCACAAGCAGAGCACTGAAAGCCTCCGCCGCGGCATATATGATGGCTATCCCTCACTCTGACAGAAAAAGCAGACGCGAAAATGATCTCACGTTACTGCAATGACTGTCTAGGTGTTGGGAAGCCGTGGGAGTGTGTGTGCTGGTGTGTGTGCTGGTGTGTGTGCTGGTGTGTGAAGGATCAAAAGGGCCCTGCGATTCTTTTTATGTAAACAATCTGGGCTTTTTTATGGGAATTTATGGGTTAAAGGAGGTCATCTAGAAGAGATCTCCTATCGAAGGGACAGTGTTTGGTTCGTCGTTTCGAAATGATAAAGGAAAAAAAAATGTTGCTGAATTTGTGATGGATGTGTTGAAAGCAATGGGTTTAAATTCTTTAGTTTTAAAAGGTGATATGAAGAAATCTAAATTCAAGTGCATTTTTTTCCTTGGTCTATAATTTATTACACGTGAACATTTTGGTCTTGCGGGAGGCCATAAAGTAAGAATAAATGATGTGTGAATGAGACGAAACATGGTGAAGATTAAACGAACACACACAATATAAGGAAAGTCAATGGATGTAATGTTTTCCTGGCTATTATTCCTTTGTGTTTTTATATCTTGATCTGGCACGGGGCACCAACATAAACGTGAGAGAATAAGATGGAAATGGCGTGCGAATGAGATATGGATGGAGATGAGACACACGCACACGCACACGCACACACACACACACACACACACACACACACACACACACACACAAATGCATCTCACTCACAGTTGAAATGTTACAAGTAAAAGAACAAATGAGTAGCGAGGAACACTTCACTTCACTTCAACCTTCTTTGGAACGCGACCAAAACAAGATCATTTCACTTCAGCCGAATAAAAAAAAAAAAAAAAAAAAAAAAAAAAAAAAAAAAAAAAAAAAAAAAAAAAAAAAAAAAAAAAAAAACACGAAACGCACACGAGAGACCCAAACACGCGGGGGCCAAAGCACAGACGTACCGGGGCAGTTAAGACCCAGAAACAGGCTGGCCCAGTAATTAAACACATCGCACATCCCCCAAGTAGGAGTCAAGTTGATGATATCTCGGTGTAATTGATTATTTATGCAAGGTGAGGCTGTTTGTTGTTGCTCTTGTTGCATACTAAGAAGCTGAAAGTTGAGGTGTAATTAAAGGTTTGGATTATCTGTGTGAACTAGAACACCTTTGTTACATACCCGACTTCTCCTTGCTCCTCTTCCTCCTCCCCTTCTTCTTTCTCTTCCTCCTCTTCCCCTTCTTCTTTCTCTTCCTCTTCTTCCTCCTCCTTCGTCGTCGTCTTCTTCCACATCCTTCTCGCTAAATTCCGCAAAGAAACACATGCATTAATTTTGTTCCTTCTACGGTAGTTGTTCCTTTACCTTGTTGGGATGTGTGTGTGTCGCCCTTCACCGCCTGCGTGTGTGTGTGTGTGTGTGTGTTCTCTCGTTGTCGTATCTTTTTTCGCTCTTACGGTCGTCAGTATCCTCCTCCTCCTCCTCCTCCTCCTCCTCCTCCTCCTCCTCCTCCTCCACCTCCTCCTCCTCTTTCTCCTCTTGCAAGTGTCACTGAACTCTCACTGCACCACAGACCCACGCACCTCACGCCGCTCTGCATCACCTTGGCACAGGTAATTACAACACACACAGCCAGGTAGAGGGGGAGGGGAGGGGGGTCTGGCTGCTGCACGTGGGAACCCCAGCAGGAGGCGCCTAATGGTGTATATACATAGACGGAACCAACTAAAATTGCTCATAGTAGAAAGGTGGGCAGTGACGCAAAAGAAAGCAAAGGAAGGGCAAACAGTAGTATATTTTGGGGTGTGTGACAAGGGTGTTTATTGAGCTGCACTGCTTAACTCCTTCAGTACTGGGACACATTTTTTTTACCACGAGTTTTTGGAGTGATTAGATGATGCTATTGATGTTAGGAAGGGTCTATGGAGGTCAGAAGATTAGTGGACAGAGTCTGTACTATTTTAATCCCCACATCGGTTTTTTAATCTGCATAAAGCCGTCAAATGATAAGCAGAATAACTATGAAAATGAGTCCCAGTAGTAAAGGGGTTATTGAAAAGTGAAGGAGGTGATTAAAAGTAAAAGAAATGAAGGAATGAAAGAATGAGATAAGGAAATTGATAGACTGGTAGAAGTTGAAGGTATTAAGATAGAAACCTAAGAAAAAATGATAATCTCTTAGAAACAAGGTCAAAGAGTGATGGTGAAGGTCATGGCAGGCCGCTACCTCTCCCGACGAGAAATACCAGTGAGCCAAGACCGAACTTGAAACCTTGAAGAGCAAAGAAACAGAAAGTCATAGCAGTTTAAGGAGGTCACACTGGCAAAGGATAAGGTCAATGATGTGTGTTGCTTCTTCCACAAATAAACAGCCGTGGCTTACATTCGAAATTCAAGGCCATCAAAACAAAAACAAAACAACCCTCCCCTCCAAAAAAAAAAAAAAAAAAGGAGCAAAACGTTTAAGGTAAAGGACAAGGGTGAGGACAAGTTGACATTCAGAAAAAAATGGGATTAAGAGTATTTGAAGATGAGAGAAAATGAAGAAACTGATAAAAAAATGAGAAAACTTCAAGTGAAAACTAAGAAAACTATGAGAGACAAACAGAATAGAATAAAAGGGATAAAGGTTAAGGACGATGAAAGACAAGGTGATGTTAAGAAAGAAGAGAAAATAGGGAATCTTGTATCTTTTCACTCGTGTTTGCATCTCCTACGAAGTGTTTTACTTATTTGTGGATTTCAAGGGAAGCAATAACAAAAAATGATGGCGCCGCATTTACCTCGTATCTCAGCCCAGTGTTCAGTTTAACCCCTTTAGCACTGGGATTTTTACCTCAGTTCTGAGTACGATTAGATTTAAATGACATTAGGAGAACTCTTTGAAGGTCAGAAGATTAATGGTCAGAGTCTCCACTATTCTAATCCTCCACATAAGTTTTTGAAGCTGTTTAAAGTCAAATAACAAGATTAAAACATGAAAATGCGTCATAGTACCGAAGGGGTTAAATAAAGTCAAGTCATAGGAAGTTAGAAATATAGAGACAGGTAGGGAGTTAACTAAAGTAGAGATAGGAAGTTAGAAATATAGGAACAGATAATTAAATAAAGAGTTATAGGAAGTTGGAAATACAGAGACAGGTAGGGGGTTCCAGAGTTTGCATGTACTGAAAGGGTTAAGGATCCTCTCAAAGCTAAGCAAAGGGTGGAGGTTCGCGTGCCGCTGGCGATATATTCAGAGGGAAAAAAAGACCCCACCTCCATCACACACTCACTGCTGCTCCACACTATTGCACAAATGTTTTCAGTTCTTAAATAAAGATTCGGTTAAAGATCGTATTTTTATTTTCTGGAATATTTTTTTTTGTCCAACTTTTATTGAGCTTCGGACGCACGTTGCCTCACACACGCACACACACACACACACACACACACACACACACACACACACACACAAACACAACCCGGATCTAGTTTTATAGGTTTTTTAAAGATAACACAACTTTCAGCATTTCCTTTATTTTCTCGTAACTTGAAAAAAAAAGGGAGAAAGAGAGAAAACGAGAAAATGCATTTATATAAGAGATGTTTTCGAAATCTTAACTCTCACCGTTTGAAAAGCATTAGAATACACTCAATTCACAAAAAAATAGAACAATCACTTATACTCTCCCTTGTACTTCACTTACTCTCTCCCTTGGCTAATATATTACTGTTTTCTAATCTACTTAATGATAATACGTAAGGCAACACAGTGGAAGGCTTCTCCCCTTTCCTTTTCACTCATTATTTACTTTCATTTTAATAATTCTTAGACACACAGTCGCAAAAGGAAATGAAATGTTTAAATGTTTCCTTTACATTTCCCCTTCACCTCCTCCTCCTCCTCCTCTTCTTCCTCCTCCTCCTTCACCTCCTCCTCCTCCTCCTACTCCACGAACATTTTATCCAACTTGAAATACTGTGACAATAAAAAAAAACCCTCACAATGTACTTAGATTAAATATTGGAAGATAAATACTTTCATCTCCTTTCTCTTCCTTCCTCCTTCGTCCTCCTCCTCCTCCTCCTCCTCCTCCT
>CM035200.1:13428699-13431199 GCA_020233015.1 Callinectes sapidus | reverse complement strand
CTCGTCAGTGTAATCCTCCGGTGAAGGAAAGGCAGTGTTTGTTGATACAGTTTCTTCACCCCTTCTGTACTGGGACGCGTTGTTTTGCATTTGTTCAGCTTTATATGGTGATTTTCATACTTGTCCAACTTGAAATACTGTGATAATTTTCCACCCTCTCCACCTCCTCCCCTCCTCCACCTGACTTAGTATCCTTTTCCCACCCTCTCCACCTCCTCTCCTCCTCCACCTCACGTAGTATACCTTCCCTGTGGCGTCTACTTAATCAAGCTGGACAGGTAGAGTTCCCCCAAGCCACTCTTCCTCGGCCTTGATCCCTCGGCTGACCGCACGTTTGTCTCAGCAACAAGGCGAGGCAAGAAGCACAGCGCATCACAGACCCAGACTGCGTATTAACAGATATTCTTAAGTATGTACGGTTTTTTAGACGAATTTTTAGTATTGGAATTGATCTTTACCTGCTGAAGTTGGTGTTGTTCTTTAGCCATTACCTCATCCATAGCTTCAAATTTACTGAGAGAAATAAGAAACCTTCGATATAAACATGAAAAATAAATGTATGAATAAAAAAGTGACAAGAAAACATGAAAAAGCAAGAGAATTCCCAAGAAAGAGAGCTTCCCTTCATAAGCCACAAAAAACACATCAAAACTCCCACAAAAAGGCACTAAAACCAGGAGCCCAACACTAACCATCCCTTGGCAACACTCAGGACGCCAGCAACACTTAAAGGATCTAGCCACGTCTCTGCCCCCAGCGCACCCCAGGGCCGTATTCTGAGACGCCTTGCTCTCACCACCACTACTCTCAAGACCCTCTAATTAAGCATACTCTTGTTTTTTTTACGTAACAGGGGGAAGCCAGGCAAGGGTAACAAAAACAGTGCAAAAAAAGGACCCACTATTATTGCCAGTAACAAGAAAGAATAAAAGAGTTTGCAGAGAGACAGGGACAATAGGTATTCATATGGTTTTAGTGATGGATTAGCAAGATTTCTAGTTGGTAAGGAAAAATTATCTTGAAAACCCAATTAGTCTTCTTTGTAGCCCTGGAAAATAGTCGTGTTGAGGGAGCAAGTAGATTATGCAAGTACAGGAATTTACAGCGAGTCCACGGTCGTGTCTGGATTGATACGCGACAACAAGACCGTGGTGATGACTGTATATAGCACGGCGGCGGCTGCTTTATGGTCGAGGAAAGGCTGAGGAGGCGCCCCGGGTGTCCTGCCGCTAAGGATTCAGGAGTGCGTCTGTCATTGTTTGTCATTTTCAGTGTCTGTCTGGAAAGGAAAGCGTCTCTCTCTCGTCAGTTCTAAGTTCATTGCTTCTTTCTTTTCCGCTTTTTCTTGTTCTCTTTGTTCTTTTCTTTCTTATCTTCATCTTAATTTTTCTTTTTGTTTGTTTGTTCTATCTTTCTTTCTTCTTCTTCTTCTTCTTCTTCTTCTTCTTCTTCTTCTTCTTCTTCTTCTTCTTCTTCTTCTTGTGCAGCGCCTTCAGGTTGTGATGTTAATGAACTTAGTAAGTCGCAAATTTTTTCTCACTTTATCCTCTTTCGCTTGTTTTTCTTTCCTTTTTTCTTATTTTTTATCTTGTTTCTCCTCCTCCCCCTCCTCCTCCTTTACTACAGCCGTCTTCCTTTTCTTTTTTCTTCTTTTCCTTATTCTGATTCCCTGCTTTACTTTTCTACTTCTCTACTTCTCCTCTCCCTTCCACACTTTCCATAAATTCTTCCTCTTCCACAATTTCCTCGTCACCAGGCAAACACACACATAACCACACGAACCTCAACATCACAGAAAGGTAACGAAAGCTTCACATCAACGAAACACAAATAAGAACATCAGAAAAGGTAAAAAAAAAAGGGATAGAAAAAAAAAAGGTGTACAATTTGACCTTTTCACAGCACGCGCCCCTAAAACCATAAATAATGACTGTGGATCACCTGGCGACGTGGTTCCTCAGCAGACTAGAGCACCTCCTTCAGCAGGGTGACACAGCACTTCGCGGGGCTAACTAGCTTATCTTCACCCTATCGAACGGCCCAAAATTGGTACGGAGAGAGAGAGAGAGAGAGAGGGAGAGAAGGAGAGAGAGGGAGAGAGAGGAACACCCTGCACCTCTGCTATACCAAATCATACCCCTCCATCCTCTTCCTCCTCTTAGCGTGGTATATAAGTAGGAGATAAGTGGAGGAAGCGATTAAAAGCTCAGGAAAGGAAGGGAGACTAAAAGAGAAATGGAATAATGTGCGATGGTAATCAATAGGAAGAGTGGGCGATGATGGTGGTGGTTAGCTGATAAGGCGGCTGTGTCCATCCCTTCATCTTTGGCCTGATGGGGCGAGACTTTGGTGAGGCAGGAAGTAGTTATGGAGGAGGAGGAGGAGGGGGTGGTGGTGGTGGTGGTGGTGGTGGTGGTGGTGGTGGTGGTTGTGGTGGTGGTGGTGGTGGTGGTAAAGGGTTAAAGACGAAAATGAAGTAGCAGAGAGAGAGAGAGAGAGA
>CM035200.1:13266449-13276733 GCA_020233015.1 Callinectes sapidus | reverse complement strand
GAGAGAGAGAGAGAGAGAGAGAGAGAGAGAGAGAGAGAGAGAGAGAGAGAGAGAGAAAGAAAGAGAGAGAGAGTTTTTCCAACTTTTTAATGCAGCCTTGGGGTCTTCTCAGGAGTTGGAAAACTTGTCCTAAATTCAGTGACATTGTTGCTCTCAGTGATGGACGCTTTTTCTCTCTTCTTTGGATCCATAATGGTCAGAAAGATAGATAGATGGAGGGACTTGTGGGTAGATAGACAAGTTGATATTTGAATTGTTAAGTGGTTGGTTGGGTCGAGGACTACAGGAATTGAGAGGATAGCTAACTCTTACGTATGTGAATAGATAGATTAATAGATAGGTTGTTAAATAGATAGATAGATAGATAGATGGATAGATAGATAGATAGAGTGGTCAACATCATAAACATTATACTCATTCGTACGTGATTAGATAGATGAGGAGATAGATAGGTAGAGAGACAGATAGATGGATAGATAGATAGATAAATAAACAAACAAATACATACATAGATAGATGGACAGATAGATAGGTTAGCATCACAAACATTTCAACAGGAAGGCAAACTAAAACACAACACAAATAACAACCACTAAAAAAGTAAAAAAGAAAAGTCAGAATACTTACATTTGATAAATTTTGTGGATTTCAGAGAAATTCGCCAGACATTTCCAAAGTAAAACGAGAATATTCAGACCAATTTGTGAGCGAGAGAATCAGCCATTGTTCTTTAATTCAGAAAAAAAAAAAAAAATCACAAAACGGTCTCATATATTACAATAAGATGAATGGTTTGACGCGGAGAGAGTTAGAGGTAGAGACAGAAAGACATAAATAGACAGATAGACACATACGAGCACATATATACGCGAAGATTGGAACATACATATTATACATGCACAGGTGCTAAAACATGCATACATAATCAAGTGGGTATGATTAACTATTCAGACCATGATGAAATTGTATTGAGAGAATTATGTCCCTAAATTGACGTATGTTTTGACAAGAATAATTCGAATTGCGGGTGTGTATGAGAGAGAGAGAGAGAGAGAGAGAGAGAGAGAGAGAGAGAGAGAGAGAGAGAGAGAGAGAGAGAGAGAGAGAGAGAGAGAGACGAGAGAGAGAGAGAGAGAGAGAGAGAGAGAGAGAGAGAGAGAGAGAGAGAGAGAGAGAGAGAGAGAGAGAGAGAGAGAGAGAGAGGGGTGAGAGAGAGAGAGAGAGAGAGAATGCATCTATTAAAAACGAAGGAATGAAGTGCCTGGGACAGCTGTGAGAGTAAAAAAAAAGAAGCAGAGAGAGAGAGAGAGAGAGAGAGAGAGAGAGAGAGAGAGAGACCTGCTCCTGAAGTCACCAGCAAAGAGAAGAAAGATTCCCTTCACTTCGATCATTTTCACATTTTTCGCTCCTTCCCGCCTCTCCATCTTTTCCTCCACCACCACCGCTGCCTGGAAACCTGCGAACCTGGAAACCTGCTACGTATTTCTTGCTGTCTTTTACCTTTCCCACCTGCAAAAATTATCATCGCTCGCAATACAATGGTCGTGGAAAAAGTCATGATTTAGTGAATATAGGGAAAAGGAAAATAAATAAATAGACTTTTGTAAAATATATCGCTTGCGGAAAATGGCTTCATGATTTTTTTTTTTAACCCGTTTTTTTTAATATTTGTTTTTCTTGTTCATTTCACGTCTGCAGATTTTTTACTTCTGGAATTTCATATCCGGAAAAATCTTTGAAATCTTTCCCTGCCGCATTACGGGGGTTATAAAATCTCACGAGGGATTTTAACTTGGGGCCAAATTTTAAAGCTTTTACATTTCATACCTGGAATATCATGTATTCAATTGTAACTATGGCGCCGTATATCCATCCATAGTCTGGAATCGAGTGAAATGATGCCGTGAAAATTTGAACTAGATGCATTTTGGACGTGGAATTTCATGGTATCTTAACCCTTTCAGTATAATGACATATTTTTATATTCATTCTGGTTATTGTAAGATGATTTTATGGAGCTTCAGAAACTTATATAGTGATTTAAAGGGCGAAGACTATGACCATTAGTCTTTTGATCTGCATAGATCCTTTCTAATTTCAAAAAAAATCGTCTAATTATATCCAAACCCGTGGTAAGATTGCGTTGTAGTACTAAATGGGATAAATTCATAATGGGAAATATTTACATTAAAGCTTTCATTTACTCCTGATTAGTTTACATGTCGCAATCCTAACCACTTCAGTACTGGAACGCATTTTCGCGTTTATTCTGCTTCTTATTTTTTTCCATTTTACATAGCTTCATAAATTCATGTGGGGATTAAAATAATGCAAACTCTGGCTATTAATCTTCTGATCTCCATAGACCCTTCCCAATGTCAATAAAATAGTCTGATTATACGCAAAACTCATGGAAAAAATGTGTTTTAGCACTGAAGGGTTAAATTCTAACAGAGATTTATATTACTACTTTTCTACGTCCTTGGTTGAGACTCGAATAACATGACGCACTGAAAATTTGAACTCGGAACATTTTATACGTAAAATATAATGTCATCTTCAATTGCAATGAAAAATATTTACTTTACTGCCTTCGAAATACTTTATTTAGAGGTTACATAACAAGCCACTCTTACCGCCACTATGTTTTGCTTCTTCCTTCAGTCTTAATTCATCTGACCTGCTTAAAACCCCACCATAGTTTAGTTTGTGCAGATCAATACTTAACCTCCTTCACTGATAATGGCAATATGACACTTATAACTTAAATTGTGTTGAAGTGATTATGATGCAAGAGAAGAAAAAAAATACTGTGACTTGATTTGTTTCTTTTTGGTGTTCTTGTCTTTCGAAATTATACTCAAAATATGCATTAGAACATTTAATAAAGTAGAACAGACTAAAGATCGATAGCAGTGGAGCGGTTGACAGTGAGAAAGAAAGCACGAAACGCAGTGGAAGTGGGAATAGAAGGTCACTTGATTTCTGACCACCACCCGTTGAAGAAAGAAAAAAAACGAAGAAATCTATAAAAAAAAAGGCAAGAAAAATCACTTGGATCAGGTCGCATTTCTGGGTACGTAGAAAGTTGTGACTTTCTCTCTCTCTCTCTCTCTCTCTCTCTCTCTCTCTCTCTCTCTCTCTCTCTCTCTCTCTCTCTCTCTCTCTCTCTCTCTCTCTCTCTCTCTCTTCATACAGGGAAAAAGCCTTACAGGAAGTGTTCGTCACCTGGAAACTTTTGCCTCGGGTCGCGTCACGATCAGAAAATGCTGCCCTGAATAATGCCACAAGTGAGAGAGGAAGCTTGGCGGTGACTCACTCACTCATACCTGCCCCCGGAGCCTCGGTGACGTGCACGATGTTGAAAGCTGATATTACTTGTGTGTTTACTCCTCCCTGTAACAAAATAATATGAGTAAAGGCTTCTATATATTAAAAGATAGTATGAATATAAGTTTCATTAATGTTTTTAGTAGCAAAACTCTTTTTTTTTTCTTTGCTTCTAGATTTGTGTTGAAATCTAGAGATGATAGATAACATTAGTGATTTATCAGAAAGTTATGTTAGGAAAAGTCAGGTTAAATTAGGTTGTTAGTTTTGCAATAGGTTAGATTAGGTTAGGTTAGGTTAGTTTACGACAGGTTATACTAAGGTAGATTAGTGTGAGTTAAGTTAGATTTATTCAGTTCAATATTTGCATACATCACAATGTGAGAAATAATGAAAAAAAGAAAAAATATGTATTTTGACGAGAAATGAATGATAATTTAAATTGACTTGTAAAGGTTAATTTTCGTTTTTCCCCATAAAATGTTTGCTTTAATTATAACAGTAAAAAAATAGATTAAGTAAAGTTTTATTCAAATAACTAATATAAAGATCTAATTGAAAAAGAAAATGAAGAAAATAAGAGTCAATAATTTCAAGATATCGTACCATTACATGTCGTTATGAAGGATAAGACAGACATCGCGCGGGAACTTGCACGAACTATAATGCTTTCAGTGCCGCATTATGAAACAAACTCATTCCATAATATGACTCCCTTTATTAACTCGTATTGTGACATACCCAGACTTTTCTGCCTCCCGAACCACTCAGCACGCCTCTCCACCTTATGAGACGGCTAGATATCTCATTCCACCTCCCAGAAACACGGTAATAAAGCCACATTACCACACAATTATTGCACACACACACACACACACACACACACACACACACACACACACACACACAAGGTCGATACAATAACAGTAAAATATAACTTTCATTAACTTCTGGCAGGAATTACGTTTTAGATTATTGTGAGGAAGAGACTTATAAATACACAAACCAGCCAGTTTTTTTTCCTCCCTCTCTTCCTCCTCCTCCTCCTTTTCCTTATTCTCTTGTCCTTCTCTTCCTTGGGTCTTCAGGAGTGGCGCCGTCGTGAGGGAGCAAGGGGCGGGGGAGGAAAGGGAGGGATAACGAGGTAAATGCTTGTTTGCTATTCAAGGCGTCATATAATAGAAGGGAGATCAGTAGAGCGAGTTAAGGAATAATAGATTAATGTCTCGGAGAAGATCAGAACCAAGTAAGACACGAATATTGCCAGACTTGTGTGTGTGTGTGTGTGTGTGTGTGTGTGTGTGTGTGTTAGACAGTTAGTTTATTGACTGAAGAGAAGCAAAGTCACATAGAATGATACCTAATACAAAATTATGCAAATTACGAAATGAATGATGTGATACCTTAAAAATACACACTCTCTCTCTCTCTCTCTCTCTCTCTCTCTCTCTCTCTCTCTCTCTCTCTCTCCCTCCTCTCTCTCTCTCTCTCTCTCTCTCTCTCTCTCTCTCATCGTCTTTAAGATGAGGAAATGAGGTCGTTCTCCAGTGCTCATAAGGCGAGGCGGCCAATATTATGCAGGCAACACTCGCCTCTCCATGCCAATATTTAGGCCGAGGCCAAGAAGGAGAAGGACGAGACGGAGGAGGGAATGAGGAGAGGGAAAAAAGTGAAGAGTATAAAAAGGAACACAAAGGAAGTCAAAACAGCAACATCCCCAGAAATCCTTAGTAGTTCCTTTGGGTAACTATTCTGTATTAGTGAGATAAACGTGACTACACAGGAGATGGCTCAACCTAATCGCTAGTTCCTGGAAGAACGAAGCTGCTGGAAGGATTAAGTGGCACAATGCTGTATAGGATAAAACAACATGATATTTGAGAGGAACGTAGAAAGAGATTTTGTCCATTTCCATAAAATTTAATCTACATATATATTTTCTATCTAAACTAAATCATATAGGCTTAAAGGGATACGTTTTTTGTATGTGTGTTCCTATTCCTCCCAAAAAAAACTTTATAAAATGGAAATACCCAAATACCTTATACTTAGATACTTAAAATTGATATTGGTGTCGTCTGATGAGTGATTCCTCTACCATAAATGTGATTGAACAAGATACATTGACAACTGATGAATTTAGATATCAGATTGCTGTGTCAGGACTCCATTGCCTTTACAATTACTATGACACGGACAATAGCAAGTCAGACCGCTGAATCCACTCGCCCCGGCTCGGATACACGGCTCACTCGTCCCGCTCGGCCAGCAAGAGGAGGAGGAGGAGGGGGAGGAGGAGGAGGAAGAGACGAAGAAGGTCATAAGGTATATCTGTTTAGCGTCATTGTTCAAATAATAACAACAATAACAGCACATGTACCTTTATTACTGTCCTTGTCATTACCAGCACCGACACTGCTACTATTGCTACTGCTATAATAATCATTACTACTTCTACTGCTACTACTACTACTACTACTACTACTACTACTACTACTACTACTACTACTACTACTACTACTACTACTTCTACTACCACCACTAAAGCAGCATCAAGGACCAGGACAATAAACGTATATTAGGCACTTAACTCTATTTCCCTTACGAAACGGACCAAGTTATTACCCACGACAAGAACCGCCAGCGAGGAGCGAGATGACCCATAACATAACAAGAGCAGCAAATAGCCAGGATTTATAACCCGCTGTATTGCTAACACCTATTGCCTCACCGGGGGATTTATGGTGCAACAGGCCAATATGGAGGTATCAGTCTGCCTCACACACACACACACACACACACACACACACACACACACACACACACACACACACACACACACACACACTTACCGATACTTTCGTCATTGTTCTGTAACACTATTCCTTCCACCTTCCTAAGTGTTTTTCGGTGTTTTAAGGGTATTTTTAGCGTTTAAGTGAAAGGTCAATTAGATTTCTTCATCATTAACAAAGTAAGCGTGCTTGATAACACATTGAAGAATCATTAGTGTGTTTTATCCTTTTATTCTGCTTATTATTTGTCGACTTCATACAGCTTCGGAAATTGAAACGGTACAGACTCTGGCCATTAGTCTTCTGACCTTATAGACCCTTCCTTAAGTCAATATAATCATCTAATCACACTCAAAACTCGTGACAAAAATGTGTCTCAGTAGTGAAGAGGTCAAGGATCAAGCGACAGATCAACAACATTTCTCAATCATTAGCAAGAGACACGCGCTTGATAACCCGAATCATTATCTCTGTGACCTTTGAAAATAGTCGTGGTGAATACTGCCTTGTGCATCTAATATTACTGCACGCTAAGACACGATCCCTGAATGTGTTATAGCACCGTGAGTGGTTTGCCCTGCTTATGATGAAGGTTCTTTCTGCTTACCTCTCGAGATGTTCCTCTTTTTCTGTTGGTTTTGCTGGTGGTGGTGGTAGTGATGTTAGTAGCGGTGGTGGTGGTGGTGGTGGTGGTGATGCTGGTGCTGTTATTACTGTTATTTTCCTCCTTCCTCTTCTCTTTTTCTTTGCCTCCACATGAAAAGTTAAAAGAAAAAAGCAATAAGGAGAGTTTATATGAATCAATACTGTGTTATCTATTTACCTTTTAATCATTACCCATTCATTAATTCTTGCCCAACCGTGAAGCATTATTAAAGTGAAGACTGATAGGAAATGGTTAAAGACGATGAGAGAGAGAGAGAGAGAGAGAGAGAGAGAGAGAGAGAGAGAGAGAGAGAGAGAGAGAGAGAGAGAGAGAGAGAGAGAGAGAGAGAGAGAGAGAGAGAGAGAGAGAGAGAATGGCACACGACTACTAGCCAAGTCAGTGCATGATTTATTCAAAGGAAGGGAATCGTAACAGATCAGGGAGTTAAGACTCGGGGAAATGGCTAAGACGATGAGAGAGAGAGAGAGAGAGAGAGAGAGAGAGAGAGAGAGAGAGAGAGAGAGAGAGAGAGAATGTGTAACTCTCCTCTTGGCCACAACTATACATGATTTATTCAAAGGGAACGCTACTAAACGCCCTGAGATGTTCCCAAGTGGCCAGTTCCGAGTAAAACTTTATGAGGGATCCATCACGTCCTCCTCCCTCGAGCTTGGAATGAGTCCGCCACACATCGTTAGGTTATACTGGGCTTGTCCGAATAGAAACCTTGGTGTCTGGGATAATGTGACTATTACTACTACTACTACTATTACTACTACTACTACTTCTATTGCTACTACTGCTGTTACTATTGCTGCTGCTACTATTGCTACTACTGCTACTGCTACTATTACTACTTTTTATGTGAGAGGGGGAAGTTGGCCAAGGGTAACGGACAATAAAATAGAAAGGCCATTAATTTGCCAGTCTCTACTACTACTACTACTACTACTACTACTACTACTACTACTACTACTACTACTACTATTTCTTATTTTCCTGTAGTGTTCTTGTTTTTTTTCACTTTTTACTATTCTTTCCTTTCTTTCTCCCTCTGTCTTCCTTCCTACCATTCTGTCTTTCTTTCCTTTCCTTTTATTTTCCCATTTGTTTTTTTTTCTTGACCTTGCTTTCCTTTCTCCTTGCACATTTCCTATTACCACCACCACCACCACCACCAGTAACAACAACAACAACAACAACAACAACAACAACAAAATCCACTTTACCCCCTAACGTGTTGTTATATTTGGCAGGTAACTGGGCCGTATTGGTGGCGACTCAAAGTTCACAGGTAAGGGATCAGACTTAGAGGGGGATATTGGCAATGTCTAAAGCTCCGAGGTAAGTAACTGAAGCCTCAATTGCTCGTACAGCCTTTGAGAAGTGAATGGAGTATGTTGTGTTAATCCTCTTCAGAACTAAGACGTGTTTTCATACTTATTCTGCCTGTTATTCTGGTGGTTTTATACAGCTTTAGAAACTTATGTGGGGGTTAAAATAGTATAGACTTTAGCCATTAATCTTCTGGCCTCCGTAGACCCATTTTGATGTTATAAAATCGTCTAATAATACCTGAAACTTATGGTAAAAATGCGTCCCAGTATTAAGTAGGTTAAGTAAGGAGGGGGGGTGGTACTTTATCAGGGGTTATATATGAGGTATTTGAAAAGAACTTAGGGTAAAAATGCGTCCTAGTACTGAACAGGTTAAGTAAGCAATGGTGGTACTTCATTAGGGGATTTTAATATGTGGTGTAATTAAAAAGAAAATGTTGAAAAATGTTAGAGGGACTTTGTTAGGAAAATTAAATCAAAGACAGTAAAAAATCATGGGACATTTGAACATAATAATCTGTGTACAAGTTTCCGTTTCATCACATCTTTACATTAATACATATCTCCTGTAAGTACATTTGTTGGGAGGAAAGTAGTGATCGGAAGCCAGTCACCAGTATGTAGTTTGAGAGGTAACTAGTAGCAGCGAAGAACTTACACAAACACCTTAACTTTTCCCATATCTCTCTCTCTCTCTCTCTCTCTCTCTCTCTCTCTCTCTCTCTCTCTCTCTCTCTCTCTCTCTCCCTCTCTCTCTCTCTCTCTCTCATCCTCGTCACAAAGGAAAGGTCAATGTTTACGTCGAAGTGAAAATAACATGACGGTCAGTTTTCTGTTGACTGACTTGAGGGAGAGAGGCGGCACTGAGGGAAACATGCTCTCTCTCTCTCTCTCTCTCTCTCTCTCTCTCTCTCTCTCTCTCTCTCTCTCTCTCTCTCTCTCTCTCTCTGCATCCTTAATGGTCTTATACATTGATTATTGTTGCATTTCAAGGTCTCACTTCACATGTCGAGGGTTGGCATGGGGGAGGACCTTGCCTGGAGTGTCACCATTACCTTTCCTCCAATACCCTTCAGGAGGTGGTGGTGGTGGTGGTGGTGGTGCTGAAGTGTCGCCGATGCAAATGTGCTATGTATTGTGTTCCATTATTGGAGTCACTGTATAGCCTTTGTATTCAGAAAGGTTTAAGTGACAGTGGCTGCAGTATTTTTACCTCAGCGTGTTATCCGCAGGGAGAGGATGAAGGACAGGGCGAAAAGGAGGAGGAGGAGGAGGAGGAGGAGGTAGAAGAAGAAGAAGAAGTGAAAGAGAACCAGCAGACAAGGACGAATAAGATAACGAGACAAGAGGAGGAGGAGGAGGAGAAAGAGGAAAAAAAGAAGAGGATAAAAAAAGAAAGGACGAATAAGATAGAAGAGAAAAACGTCATGAAGATAAAAAAAAAAAGAAGAGAAGCAACAGACAATAACTTAATAATATGACAAAATAAGGAAAAGGAAAAAAGATGACGAGGGGAACAGGAGTAGAAAATAAAAAGAGCAATTGAGGGTGTGATGTGACAGGATGCCGCCTGTTAGTCATAATGAGAGGGGAGGAGGAGGAGGAGGAAGAGAGGAGGAGGGAAGCATAGAGGAGAATTTGTACATGTAAACTGATCATCTTCGTTGTGTTTTTATTTGCATCTTCCTGTGTTCGTAAAGTGTCCATTATTCATCTTTTTCCTTGTTCTTTTTTTATTAATTTCACTCTAATTTCTTTCCTTCTTTCTTTTATGTGTTCATTGCTGCGTTATTATTATTTCTTTCTTAATTTTTTTCCTGTTTCGTTTTCTTTGTTACTTGTTACATCTTTCTCTTTTTTTTCCATTTCGTTCCTTCCTTTCTTTTCTTTTTGCATTATCTTCTTTCCATTCTTCCTTCCCTCCTTGCTTTCTTCGCAATTTCTTACTTTTTTCCCATATTCTTTTCTTCTTACCTATCTTCCTTCCTTCCTTCCTTCCTTCCTTCCTTCCTTCCTTCCTTCCTTCCTTCCTTCCTTTCTTCCCTCCTTTCTTCCTTCTTTCCTTCCTTCTTTCTTTCTTTTTTTCTCACTCATTCGTATCACATGTATATATTTTTTAGATTTTTACCATAACTCATTTTCTCCCTTTGTTTACGCATTTACACACCATCTCCCC
>CM035200.1:13115456-13130019 GCA_020233015.1 Callinectes sapidus | reverse complement strand
CACCATCATTCCATTTGGCCACCCACATACCGCATCCCCTACGATCAGATCTCACTTTATTTAACGTCTTTTTCCACTTAACACTTAGTTGCCTCAACCTTCATCTTCTCACTTCCATATACGCTTATACTTTTCGTGTTTTCCCCTTAACCTCAATATCAATCTCTCCTCGGCGGCTTTTTTTTTTTTCTGTGATGTACGGTTTTCGTAGCTTTTGTTCGTTCATATGCATGTTATCGTCGGCCTCCAAATTCGGGTATAAGTGAATAAGACAAAAAATGAACCGGAAGGAATTTAAGAGCTATGTATATATTAAAGATATTTCATCAATCAGTTGCATATATCCTTAATAATATTATGGATCTGTAACAATCAGAAGTTTTTTTTTTTTTTTTTTTTGGGGGGGGGGCGTGAATTCACTGGTAACTAACTTCTGAAAGTCTTTGCTTCTTAATCTAAAGTTTAGCTCCAGCACCCCAAAGAAAGATCGTCCTTGTCAGAGAATGAATCAATGAATCATCTACGATAGTTACGAATGGCAGACAAAATTTTGATTTTCTTTTGGGGCGCAAAGATGACATGTACTCGAGAAATCTATACTTCGTGACTGGTCTTTGCAGGACGAATATATACGTAATTACGAGGTAGGACAGTAAACAAAGCGGGTGCCCACTATCTGTGCTTTGCCAGGGACTATCATGGTCACCAAAAGGCAGTCGATTTCAAAATAAACATAGATATTTTCTTTCTCAATGGTGTTGTGCGTGAAACTTTTCTTTACTCTACAAAATCGGAGTGAGCAGCAGGAAAACACTAACAATTTCCGGATATTTAGTACAATTTAGGAGTCACTTGCTAGGGGAGTACTTACGTAATGAGCTGCAGAGACCAACGTTCTTGCAGCTCCTCGGTGATTGTATCGTCCTGAAGTGTTAAAGTTTACTCCAACAGAGTCAGGAAACTTTAGTGTTTCATGGCCTTGTAGCATGAGCCTTAGCAACCAGCGCACCGACTCTCGTATCTTGACCTGGTTAGTTTAAGCACGTCACGCCTCGTAGGGTAAATGAAGCCCTGCATCAGAACATGATGATGCTCCCCTTTCTCCTAAACGGGAAGGTGCCTTCAGTAGCAGGGCTGTTTTTTATGATCCTTCTGTTCTTGTGAAGAAGACGGCTGCTGAATCCCAGGAGTCTCAAGAGAGGATCTCGTTTGATTTAATTAATATGTATATGTTTGCATGATGTGTCCGTTGTTGTCTGACGTGCAAAGGTGTCTGGCTATGAAGGAATATGTTCCAACTATACCTTCTTTCTGCTTTTATGTTTGGAAAAGCGACAAGTCACTCGGTGTCATTGTATCTAACAACCTTTTCCTTTTACTGTTTGACCGCCTGACTCACTCCTTTCCTCTGCCTCCTTGCTAAAGTTTACGGCCACTGGCGGCACTGCATCCTTCGCCCTTTTCCTCCAGCTGTCTGACTGTCTTCCTTCCTCACTTTTTCCCCTCTGCCTCTTTGCAGGTGGGTTGCGACAAGTCAATTCGTGACACTACATCCACCAGGCTGGCTTGTTTTGTTTAACAGTCCTTCTACCTCAGTTTCCCCCTCTGTCTCTTTACTGACAGTTACAACGAGTCACTTCATTGACATTACTTTCGTCGAATTTTTGCTCATATTGGTTGATATGTTTACATTTTCGTTTGTTTGATCACCATTATGATGGGTTGGATCACCATCACAGAAAACTGTCCGTTTCTTGACGGTGGAGGCGCCCTGTGTTGTTTGATTCTATTCTGATTCTTCCACACAACGTAGGTAAGTCGTTATAAGAATGTTTGCTAAGTTGACCAAATCGAACAATGCTAATTTTAAAGTCAAGTTTTAGAACAGAAATATACTTTATTAAATTCAATCTGGCGCCAACCTCAACCTTCTACAAGTACCTGGTTGTCATTTAAATGGTGGCGGTGTTATTACATGCAGAACAGTGATTGATTGAACTGCACTTTAAGACGGAGAATTCAAGGCTTTTAAATCACTTTACTCCTTAAGATCACCTTGAGTTCCATTCTTCCTCCTTTGTAATCTCATCTTCTCAAATCGTTATCACTGATGCTCTTTTCTCTGCCGTGACAATTTCCATTTTTTTCCTTTCTTTCCTTATCCATTATTATTATTATTTCCTCCTCCTCCTCCTCCTCCTCCTCCTCCTCCTTCTCCTCCTCCTCCTCCCCCCCATCCTCCTCCTCCCCATCCTCCTCCTCCTCCTCCTCGCATTACCTAATCATCCTTCTAATACTGCACCTTTCTTCATCCCATCCTGTCTTTCATAGCCCCTACAATCAGCTCTGGTGTAACTAGTTGCCTCCTTCATCCAAAGCCACCTGAGAACACGTAATTAGCATGGCAGTGGTGAGGGGGGAGGGGGAGTCAAAGCCTTTCATGTAACTTCAACCATGAAATGATGCAACGTAGGCTGGAATTTCGACCATTTAGGCTACGTATTTGTGGGAAAGAAGGAGAGAGAGAGAGAGAGAGAGAGAGAGAGAGAGAGAGAGAGAGAGAGAGAGAGAGAGAGAGAGAGAGAGAGAGAGAGAGAGAGAGAGAGAGAGAGAGAGAATCGATTAAAAATGAAATGATATGTATCTAAATCGTAAAATATCGACCAAGACTCCTTTCTACAAACTTCTTGAAAATATGGAGCAAAATGTTTCAATGCCGTGGACTGTTTTTGCCAGTGCATCATTTAAATTTGTGAATAACTTGTAAACACCATGTACTGGAAACCCATGAGGTTATAAATATTAATTATATCGGGAATTATATCTTCCAATGATTCTCACAACGGTAAAACTTTGTATTTCATGTTCTATAGGCTAGCTCCTGGTCAAATCCTCGTTGTACATTTCAGAGGACAGGAGGGAAGCGGTGAATTGTAGAGATGTCGTAGAAAAATAAATAAACAGAATTAAACGTAAGCAATATTGTTTACTAAGTTTTAATCATTAATTTGTCAATTTTAACTGATGTAAAATGCAGCAACATTCTACGCGGTGAGAAGTGAGCGAGTACGAGCATGAATGAAACTTTAGAAGTGCGTCTGATAACATACACCCCAATCACCACCACCACCACCACCACCAGTACCACCATGAGTTATAAACTGAGTCATCCTCTGTAGTTTTTTCATGTATACTAAGTTATGTCAGTTGTTTTATCGCTTACATTTAATTTACGTAAATGAACATTGATAATAAGGGAAAAGTGTTCTCTACTTCTTCGAGGCAGACAAATATGTTTCTGTAAAGTGAAACGGTAACACGCTAAGGAAAGTCCTGTTTTATAAGGGAAAAAAGGCAGACTTTTTTTCTCTCTAAACTTTTCTAGACAAGTCACCAATGCGCAGCTGTCTTTCAGTGACTCATAGATACACGACAATTCCCTTCTATTGGGTTGTGTTCGTCTCGTCTCGTCTCTGAACTTTTTATTGGTCTTCTTGGTATATGCTGTTGCTGTTGTTGCTGCTGTTGTTGTTGTTGCTGCTGCTGCTGCTGCGAGAGTGAGAGTGTGAAGAGTGCTGAAGGCCTGAGACGGAGTATGGGGCTGCAGCTCTGCTGTGTTCCTTGCCTGGTTTCTTCCGTAGCGTCACCGGGCAGCAACAGGATTGAGGTACAGTCATGTTTTGTTTTTTTATTTTTTATGCAGCGCAGTCACGATGATTTGCTAAGGCATATTTCTTAACACGTCTGTACAAATTAATTGATGGTAACGAGATAGTTTATGACGTCACTGACGCTACTTACTGCAGCCTGTCGCTCACCATGGCAACGTATTTCCCAGCTACTGTGTTTTCGTGATACTGTACTTATGAATACCATGCAGTGTTGTTACGGGTTTAACACACTCGCAAGTGTATCAAATACCGGCAATACTTCCGTGTACTCACCATTGTTGACTGGTTCGGCCATTCGCGATAGAGGAGGATGGGGGAGGAGCAAGCTGAGGTGACGCAGCGTGGCGCAGTAACAGTTCTGCTTGTCTTCCTGTATTCTTGTATTGATATGAGAGAGAGAGAGAGAGAGAGAGAGAGAGAGAGAGAGAGAGAGAGAGAGAGAGAGAGAGACGAATAATTAAAAACCTTTAATTTCGTACGACTATAATATAGATCTCTCACTTTGATAATGATAATTTTTTTTTATAATTGCTCAGCTATGAGATGGAGTTGATTCCTTCCACATATTCGTATGCTCCAAAACACTCCAAGCTTTCACTGGAACACACGTCCCGGGCACTGTCCCGCGCCTTCCTTTTGTCATGAACTCTGACGTGGCTGCGCCCTCGTGTGCGTCCCCTCCTCGAGCCGTTTATATTGAATGTGATCCGATTACTCACAGAGGTTAGGTGATCAGTTCTGCAAGTATTGGGGCTGTTGCGTGACATCAATTCAAAAGCACAGAGGCAAAGGAACAAAACAACAAAGGAGGCGCCGCTCCACTGGTCTGCACGGAACCTCGCACTGTCTACGTACTTTTCCTAATGAAAATGTTTTAGGGAAGGAGATGAGAGTGTATTGGAAAGGTTTTTTCCCTTAAAATTGCCATTAAAAGCGCATTTCTTTAACGTAGCATTTTGAACGATTAATCCACATTTTGGCTCCACGGGAAAGCCTACACGTTATTACATATGTTAGTTGCTCAGATTTAATTACCTGTCGAAGGTTACGAATTAATATATCTCATGAACTAAGCCACTATTAACGATTAAGTGTCATAAAATACTCAGGTGATTATGAACGGAAAAAAGTGTGATCGTTTTCTTTACAAATATTATTCAGTCTTAGGTATAGCTTTGGGGCAGAGGTGTAACCTTAGAGGCACTACTGAAGTATAGAGTATTATAGGGTTTAGTGATGTGATGATGAGGGTGTTGTGGTAATGAGGCTCCAGGTGATTAGCCACTGCGTTCTTGAGGCGCAAAAATATAAGACAGATCAAGGCGGCATTCCCAGAAAACGCCTTGATGGTGTTTGAAAGTGATGCATTTTCTATTATTCATGAATGACAGACATGAGCCCCCAACCCCCAGCCCCCGCCGCTTACAGGCAACAGTTGTGTGTGTGTGTGTGTGTGTGTGTGTGTGTGTGTGTGTTTGTGTGTGTGTGTGTGTGTGTGTGTGTACGCGCGTGTGAGGTGCATGTGTTATTTATTACCTATAAAGCATCATACTTGCCAGCTGTCAGCAACACGCAACACAATATTTATCAGTGTCACCAGCATCCTCCTTGACAGACCCACGGTGCGTCACTCCCACCACACCTAAACTCATTTGGGATCCGGCATCTTTTTTTATTACAATTTTGTTGCTCTTTTTCCACTACAAAAGTGTTTTATTATATTTTTTTCGGTTTTCTGATGCTGATAACAAAGCAATCTTCCTTTAATCTTTACACGTAAAGGTTTTCGCTACTCCGATGTTACTGCAGCGGTGTTCAATTCAACCCATATCATTTTACTGGCTTTTAGAGATGGAAAGAGATCATGATATATGGTACTGGTGAATATAGTCTTATTTGAAGGAAAGTATAGTACTGTTTATTCATTCATTTATTCATCTTTCAATGAAAAGGATGCCCGTAGAGTAGCAGTCCCACATGTACTTAGAAACGAACTTGCACGTAAAAAGACCAGCATTACTGTGTGTGTGTGTGTGTATGTTTGTGTGTGTTTGTTTGTTTGTTTCGTTGGTTTCAGATAACGCCTAACTGCCGGAACGTAATAGATATGAAGCACACACACACACACACACACACACACACACACACACACACACACACACACACACACACACACACACACACACACACACCGTCTTTCTGGATATTTTTTTTATTTTTTAATTTTCCAGTAACTGTGTAGGCGGAATGAAATGGGCAAGTTGGGTGAGAGCCACGAGGGAACGTGCCTTGCGTGACACTTCTGTCCCGCCAGTCCAAGATGGGGACACAAGGCGGTTTCTCAGTATAAGGTTTTCTCCTCGCCTTTGGTTGTTAAAGTGGCGAATAAATAAAGCAAGCGATATGATAGAGCAGCAGGAAACGTGTTAGTCTGAACTGAAAAAAGTTGCAGGGGCTGGTTTGATTCCCTCCTTTATAGGCATACGAACCTGCTAACTCTGGCGGCTTTATTGACACTTGCCAAGGAAAGGCTTTGCGGTGCGGTGAGTGTGGAGGAGGGAATTCAGCGTCAAGGTTACCAGGTCCACTAGGAAATACCACCTGGTGAATACTGAGGTGAGAAACACGGAGCTGCATTTGAAAGTCCATGTGTGAGTATAAAAAGAAATTTAAAAAAAGGAGAAACAACAGGTGTCGTAAAACCAATTACATTCAAAAAGAGGTTGGAAACAGATGGCTGCCATTTTTTTTCTATCTACCTGTCGTACTGTGTGTGTGTGTGTGTGTGTGTGTGTGTGTCTGTTTGTCTGTCTGTCTGTCTGTCTGTCTGTCTGTCTGTCTGTTTGTCTGTCTGTCTTGTGAAGTGCTTCATATAGCTAATGCCTTTCCATAGCACTTACCTAAACTGACAATATGCTAACGGAGGAGATACAGGACACGGTTGAGGAAACAGAGGAAATACCAAAATCGAACTGTGTTTCTGAAGAACTTGGTGTAGATTTATACAGTGATATATAGTGGTCAAACAATGAAACTCGTGTTCTTTAAGGAACTGGAAAAAGTTATTGAAATAGGAAAGTTTACTTTGATATGTTATATTAATTTTTTCATGACATTGTAATTCTGTATACAGCCATTACTGCCCACGCAGCCGCTACTTTCCTCAGAGACTATACTGACATTATTACTGCGGTGGGAGGCAATACAAGTGCTACTCATTTCCCCATTGCTTCAATTGTGCTAACATGAGTTAATATCACAACCCTGGAAATACGGTTAGAGTTTAAAGTTAATTTGTCGACTCTCAAATATTGCGTTTGACTCAATCTTGTATATTTGAATGACAGAAACCCTGTTTAAATAATTCGTGTGTGTGTGTGTGTGTGTGTGTGTGTGTGTGTGTGTGTGTGTGTGTGTGTGTGTGTGATGTAACATAAGTATGAAATCCTGGCTTGCTGAGTTGAACAGAATTTTAAGTGTAATATTTCTTGTCTGTCTCTAAATTATGTGGATATGTTTCTTCTTATTGTTTCTATTTACTTTGGTTCCCATTCCAACTAACTTACTAACCTTTGTTTTAGTTAATCATCCTGACTATCTGTTGTTGGTTTTTTCTTTCTTTTCACTCTTTTTGCCTTCCTTTCAATCAGTGAAGTTTCATACTCAGTTCTCGGTGAGCCATCAGCAAAGCTGGCATCGGATCATCACTTTGCTTTGAATGCTGTGATCTGAGTGGATAACTCGAGTATATACATATATCATAGTTCTTCAGCATGCAAAATGGGGCGACCATGTGAGCCAGACGCTGTTTCGCGACGTGAGGTATAAAAGTTGTATTCAATAATATTGCTCGGGAAT
Source organism: Callinectes sapidus (assembly GCA_020233015.1). Classification (NCBI taxonomy): domain Eukaryota; kingdom Metazoa; phylum Arthropoda; class Malacostraca; order Decapoda; family Portunidae; genus Callinectes; species Callinectes sapidus. Next base: position 13,122,490 of record CM035200.1, on the reverse strand, counting down.
GAGTTATCATACGAACCATGTGAATATGAAACAATGTAAGGCTTCTTAAAGGAAATTGAAGACAAACTTTATTCTTACTTATTTCCTTTTTTACTTTCTTGACGACTTTAATAATTCATATAGCGCTACCTACCAAAGCGGTAAAAAACACAAATTTCTACAGCATCCAGAAAAGTCCTCACCCTCCCTTCCCTTCTTCTAGCCTCCCAAGAGCTGCTTCAACACGGAAACTAATAACGCTGATAAGCTAATTTTAAACCGGGATCGATATTGTTTCGTGCTGGAGAAACAAATAAATGGCCTCCATCGGCAGCCATCTTAGGGACACGTGGAGTGCAGGACGTTATTTCCCTTTCGAGAAATTAATTGAGCCATCAAGCGAGCCGGAACGGGTGACGCCGCCTCCTGCCTTACGCGGACCTTTCTTCATCCGTCACTGTCGCAGCGGGAGGTCAGATGCGACACCTCATTATCGTCCTTCCCGCCACTCGGCATCAAGCCCATCACCACCTGCTGCCACATCTCTGCCCTTGCTCTACATGGCCAACCCTCGGCGTGTTAAAGATTTAAGAGTGTTTTACAGGGGAATGTCCTTTGTGTTTGTCATTGAAGGGAAGCCTTCAGGCCTCGTCACGCGGGCAAAACTCAACCAATCTCTCACTCAAGCGCTTACCAGTGCGTGACTCACTTGCTACGACTATTTTGAGGTGTATATTAACTTCGTCGTTAGCGTTTACTTATTTGTATGAGGCAGTGGCCATGGAGGGAAAAGGAAGAGGAGGAGGACATGATTCCCTATACTTGCCTTACATAACAGTTACAATCATATTTTGGAGGCGAGGTTTGAACGTTAAAGTGTCTCAGTCTTCGATCCATGCTACTTAGGTCGTTTTCATGCGCACTAAGAAGAATCTGAATCTGATGGGTCAGAAAAGAAAAAAAGGTTGCCTTGATGAGTAAGGCTTTTCGTTGAGGTGCACGTCCTTGCGGCGGAAGAGAAAGATGAAGTGGAGTAGGAACAACAGTAGCAGTAACAGCTCCAGCGGCAACAATAACTAGAAGACGACCAAGACGAAATAAGAGAATTCAAGGAGGAGGAGGAGGAGGAGGAGGAGGAGGAGGAGGAGGAGGAGGAGGAAGAGGAAGAGGAAGAGGAGGAAGAAGAGGAAGAGGAAGAGGAAGTGGAGGAAGAAGAGGAAGAGGAAGAGGAAGAGGAGGAGGAGGAGGAAGAGGAAGAGGAGGAAGAAGAGGAAGAGGAAGAGGAAGTGGAGGAAGAAGAGGAAGAGGAAGAGGAAGAGGAGGAGGAGGAGGAAGAGGAGGAGTTAGAAGAGAAGTAGAGAGGCGACGAAAGTGAAGAAAAGAAAGGAGGAAGAACAAAGTAAAATAAAGGATAAAAAAAATTATGCGATACTACGGATTATTATTAAAGATTAAAATGAGGAGATAGAAATATTGATAAGATACCATGAAAGAAAATGTAGGAAGGCAGGCTGTAGTATTTGACTAAGCTCGTGAAGAAAATATCTCAAATAGCTTTCATATATAAAAAAAAAAAAAAAATAGTTCATTGACAGTAAAAGAGAAGTTAGAGATGAAGGTAAAATTGCAAGAGCCGAGTCGTCTGCAAGTTTAGCAGGATAGTTGCAAAATGTTTCCCCTTTTTAATCTTATTTTATTGGTAGATAACTTGAGAAAGAGTATTTTATCACGCCAGAGAGAGAGAGAGAGAGAGAGAGAGAGAGAGAGAGAGAGAGAGAGAGAGAGAGAGAGAGAGAGAGAGAGAGAGACACGCTGTTTTAAGGGAGAAGGGACAAAGGGTACAGAAACTTGAGGTGCGACTTTCTAAAAATCCAGATGAAATGCATTCAGCATGTAAGAAAAAAGATATACCTCCTCCAGCTTCTATGAAATTAGTCGTTCCGAGGCATCCCCACCAGTTTTCGCACTCTTCCCCAAACTTCTTGACTTATCCTCTCCTACGCTGATGATAACACCCAACACTTTTCCACGTCTTTTCAGAGACGACCAATCTTTCAGGAAGTTAACAGAGCCTACAGGGACGCCACAGAACTCCTGACTTCTGATCTCTCTACTATTTCTGATTCGGCCAGAGAAAATTCAGTAGTGTGAAATGTTTCGGAACTCAATTTTTCCATCTATCAACTCGACACAACCTTCCAGACAACTACCCACTCTTCTTCAATAACACTAAACAGTCACCCTTTTCTATACTGAATATCCTCGGTCTGTCCTTCACTTGTAATCTAAACCAGAAACTTCGCATCTCATCTCTTGCTAAAACCGCTTTTATTCTCGTCCCCAACGCTAATTCTGTACAAGAGCCTTATCCATCCATGTATGAAGTACTCTTCGCGTGTATGAGGAGTTCCACTCTCACTGTTTTATTAGATAGGGTGGAATCAAAAAATTTTCGTCTTATCAACTCCTTTCTTCTGACTGATTGTCTTCAGTCTCTCTCACACCGCCGGAATATTGCATCTCTTCTTATCTTCTATCGCTTTTTTTTCATGTCAATTGTTCCTTCGATTTTGCTAACAGCATACCCACAACATCGGCTCAGAGAATGAACTGACTTGAATTGACCTGACTCGGAAATATTTTGCCCGGGTCTCCCCATTCATGTTCTCCGCTCACTCCTGCTATACTCTATTATGTTACAGTAGAAAAACCACATCATTGCAATAAAGTTCTTTGATAACATTCTTGTGTGTTTAACATTCAATATACCACACATCTATTTAAATCTGAGAACCAAGAAGATTCAAGCCACACACCACAACACCAGTCCAACACTCCCACCGCTCTGTCTGCCAGCAAGCTAAATGATTTTTTCCTTGCAGGGGGCCGAGCTGTTAATTTACCACAGTGCCCCGTAGCTTACTGAGATTCAATAATAGGGAGCCAACTCAGCCAGACAAAATGGGACGCACGGCCAATATTGAATTTCAGTAGTTAATGCCTTATTGCTATATTAACTTTTATTAACTTTTTAAGTGGATTTTAATCAAGAACCAATATTCAACTCTAAATGTTGGAGTGTAGCTAATAATTTATACCTTCAAAATTTTCGATTGCTGTACTCGTATTTTAAAATTAAAAGATCAAAATGAGAGAGAGAGAGAGAGAGAGAGAGAGAGAGAGAGAGAGAGAGAGAGAGAGAGAGAGAGAGAGAGAGAGAGAGAGAGAGAGAGAGAGAGAGAGAGAGAGAGATGGCCGCCTGCTGAAGGTGGCTCAAGTGACATGGAGAGAGAAAGAAAAGGAAGGAATAAGGAAATACGAAATAACAATAAAATAAAAGTGAAGAGCCTCAGGAAAAGAAATAGACATAAATAATTTGGTTAAAAAGAAAACTGACTATCCAGTTTATGCTTAAAAAAGTGTAGATGCTTGAAAGAAAATATATTTTATCGCTCAGACCTCTTCCATAAAGTATGGAGCACAACTCATGTTTAGCATACGTAATCTTATGTGTTATTTAAATATTCTTAACAATACATAATAAATTTTGCAAAGTTTGTTAATAATTTCAAATTTCTACTCTGTATTGAAGTGGTTTTGGATGTAATCTATAATACTCCGACATAAATTCATTTCTCAGTTCAACAATACCCAGAGTTCAATACTGTAACAAAACGTTATATTCATTCCCTATTAATACATCCAAACCCTTGATGCAATGACGCTCCTCTCTATTTACTTGATTATGTCTATCAATAATAATTGGTAATCCATTATTTCCTGTACGAATTTTTTACAGAGATATATGAATGTTTCTATTAATTTTAACAAGGTACTCCTAAATCCCTTAAACCTTTCTAAATAATTTGTGAGTGTTACAAATAGCTCTGCTTGTTATTTTTCCATGCCAGTTTGTTTACCAGCCTTTTATTATTTATGTTTCACTGCTCGTTGTTAACAGTCTCCGACATCCAAACTCCTGACGATCCACACACTGTACATATATTCTTCACGTATTCTGGCCATGGTGATGGATAAATACTAATTGTTGTGTGTGTGTGTGTGTGTGTGTGTGTGTGTGTGTGTGTGTGTGTGTGTGTCTCTCTCTCTCTCTCTCTCTCTCTCTCTCTCTCTCTCTCTCTCTCTCTCTCTCTCTCTCTCTCTCTCTCTCTCTCTCTCTCTCTCTCTCTCTCTGCTTTTCCCCTTCAATATCTTCTCCAAACTTTCCTCTTGACTTCCCCTTCGTCTGATAGGAGGATGACGACGCCCATTTTCTAATTAACTAGTTACCTGAAGGACATAACAGTAATAATTAGAAGTGGATACTTTTAACTTTCCTTCCTGGTTCAAATTGTTTTCGCTTCTCGTGATAACTTTTATTCATTATATTCATTAATGGATTCATATTTTTTTCTTACATTATGAAGCCACTGCAGCTGCTCCTACCATTATTACACTGTTATTACTGTTACTACTCGTGCTGCTGATGCTTGTGGTGTTGGTGGTCGTGGTGGTGATGGTGATGGTGATGGTGATGGTGATGATGGTGGTGGTACTGCTGCTGCTGTGGCGAAAACTGCTGCTATACAAATACTACTGCTACTGTTTCCACTACCATTGTTACTTCTACTGTTACCACTACTTTTACTGCTATTGCTGCTGCTGATAATAATAATGATAATAATAGAAGTAATAATAATAATAATAATAATAATAATAATAATAATAATAATAATAATAATAATAATAATAATAATAATAATGATAATAGAAATAATAATGCAGGAAAAGTTTGAAGGAAAGCAGAAATGACGAGGCAAGTCCATTTCCCTAGTTTTTCTATCTGCTTCTTCAAGTGGAAAAAAGCAGATAACGAAATTAGTTGGGAAATAAACTTACCTTGTCACTCCTGTTTTTCCTCCACATGTCCAAAAATACCTCAATGATATTAATATTGATTCTGGTGCTAGTGCTGGTGGTCGTGCAGCTACTACTATTGTTGCTGCTGCCACTACTACTACTACTACTACTACTACTACTACTGATAATAATGATACCAACTACCCTTATAACTATTACTATTGCTGCTGCTACCTTTGATCTGTTGTTGCTGCCAGTGTTGTTGTGAATTTATTCCTTTTGTATTATTTCTCTTTTTCCTCCTCCTCCCCTTCTTTCTCCTCTTCCTCCTTTCTTTTAGTTGACAGTTCTCCCACTAATTCGAATTTCCTCCTACCCCTTTCTTCCTTTACGTATCAAACTAATATTCGCTATTTCATTTTGCTTCCTCACCGTCTTCCTCCTTCTTCGTCTCCACCCTCTATCTCCCCTTTATTGATTTTCACTTTCTCCTTTCTTCCTCCTTTAATTTTTATACCTTTGACACACATCTGCACCCGACACTCCTTCAGCTAAAAAGACGCCTTGCCCACCTTTTCTTCTTGTACTCAATAGCTCGCATCGTCCCTTCCCTTTTACTTCCTAAACCTTACGTAGTATACTCCTCCATCTTACAGCCTCAGCACTTTCCTTTCATTCGTCTCTTGTCCCTATGAGAAAAAAACACACTACCAACACCCACAGCACACTTTACGTGGCCATTGGAAAACCTTTGAACCATCGATGGATTCCTGAGAAAATAAATAAACCCCAAGAAAACTAAAAACACCCCTTGAGGCCCTTCAGTTGACGCCTAACGGTGGGCTCTGGGACTCGTTCGGGGACAAACACACATGGCCTCCTCCTTCAACGTCACTCGATTGACAAAGGGCAGCAAGGGACAAGTTGAGTTACGGGAAGGGAAACCAGTAGTGGGAGAGTGAAGGGCTTGTCGCAGCTAAAGGGCTGGAGTGTTTTGGGTGACAATAACGGCTGTAAGGAAAGTGCAAGAGGGAGTGCTAATAGAAAGGGATGAACTTGAGGAGAAAGGAAAGGGAGTTATTGCAGGAATGGAAAGTGTTTTTGGATTTTCTGTGCATGGCTTATAAAGAAAAGGAAGGAACAGCAAGAAAGCCAAATGTAATAGGAAATGTTCAGAGAGTGAAAAGGGTGACGCAATGGCGTTAAAGTTAAAGAAAGACTCACACACACACACACACACACACACACACACACACACACACACACACACACACACACACACACACACACACACACACACACACACACACACAACTTCAGCCGGCGTATTTGTGTGCGTTTGTGCGCGATGAAATTGTACTGCAGCTCTTCCTTGAGGCTTAGTGACGCCAACCGTAGTAGTACAGAGAGATTTTTAGAGTGAAGCTTTTCGCAGATATTCTCCCTATCTCCTGAGCTTCCCAATACCGTCGCTGTTAGAAGGACTGATAGGAAGCATAGGAGGAGTATTTACTCTTCAGCTACTCATTGATGGCTTGAAAAATAGCTTGCCAAGACTGTAATCTCTGGTCCCCAAGATCCGAACTCTGACCGCTGACCAACAACCACCCCGCTCCCTCCCTTACGTTATGTGAAGCGATGAGGAGGAAAGGCAAAGAAGTGTTTTTGTGTAGTGGAACTGTGTGATGGATAGGGCTTTATGCATGTTATTAGACAGGTTGCTTATAAGGTGAAGAAAATAAGAAAGCCTGTATTTTGTCTAGCGATTAGAAGTGAAGATTGTTAGAAAGCAACACACACACACACACACACACACACACACACACACACACACACACACACACACACACACACACACACACACACACACACACACTACTGGAGGAAGGCACTTTATAGAAGACTGCCCCCTTAATGGACACGTTGTTAGTTAATAGAGAAGACCTCCAGAACGACGTCAGCTTTTCCCGGCGTGTGTGTGTGTGGGGTGGGGAGGGGTGGAGGCAACGTGCGAACCCATAGCCTGAAGGAGATGTGCAGTGGAGGCGAGTGTCATGCCTAAGAAAAAATAATTAAAACTTAAATGTAGTGCTTATGTCCCAAATGTACCAGAGCAGGCGAGGAAGAATGGAGGCAAAAGGTGTTAATGAAGGGATAGACTGGAGGGAAGAGAGAGAGAGAGAGAGAGAGAGAGA
>CM035200.1:13026980-13039277 GCA_020233015.1 Callinectes sapidus | reverse complement strand
GAGAGAGAGAGAGAGAGAGAGAGAGAGAGAGAGAGAGAGAGAGAGAGAGAGAGAGAGAGAGTAAATATAAACAGATACCACTACAGGAGAGGTCAAAGGTCGGCCATCTCTCATGAAGGATCGAGGCTGAGGTAGTGGTGGGGAGGTCAAGAGGTCGGTGTGAAGGTGGTGGTGCACGGCCTTCAGGGAGAGGCAGAGGCCGGGGGCGAGGATGGATGTGTAGGCCTGAGGGAGATGAGGACGGACGGCTGGCCAAGCAGGAAGCGAGCAATTGAGATAGAAAAAACAGAAATACAAAAAACACCAACACATTATACACCAAACGGAATAAAAACCAGAACAAGAGAGTTTACGAAGTATTAAAAGGAAAAAAAAAGGAAAACATGAGGTTATACAGGAATAGAAAGCAAGACTAACCAAGACTAGTTGTGAAATTAACACCACCGCCACCTCTACCACCACCACTTCCGACCCTGAGCAGTACCCTCACGCAGAAGGTGTCGACGTGCTCACTGGGTCACGCCGGGTGCTGTAGAGGTATGCCACGGAGCCTAGATGAAGACGATCCCGGAGAAAGTGAAGGCGTGGGGGGGTCAGGGATCCACGCCAGGGCACCGAACCGGAACGCCCTCTTGGGTAAACACGTCTTATAAAACATTGGTCATGGCTTAATGGATGCTTTCACCTGCCGGGCTTGTCATCTGAGGCTCAAGGCTTTGCTAGAGTGAGTAGCCGCCGTGCCTCCTGCCACCCCTGCGCTACTGACTGACTGACTGAGTGACTGATTGACTGACTCACCTAGGTAACACACACACACACACACACACACACACACACACACACACACACACACACACACACACACACATTTGGTGATGCTAAGAAATATATTGTGGTGTGTGTGTGTGTGTGTGTGTGTGTGTGTGTGTGACTCCTTAGATATACTGGAAGTGTTATCAGCCTAATGTGTTCTCTCTCTCTCTCTCTCTCTCTCTCTCTCTCTCTCTCTCTCTCTCTCTCTCTCTCTCTCCCTGTCATTAACTAATTACAACACTTTTTCCTCATCTGTTGGCTCACATCCAGCCTAAACTCTCCTTCCTAGTCCCCTTTCCCTCCTCTCCCTTCCTTCCCTCCACGTCCTTCTCCGTGACCCGAAGCCGCTGGGAATCTGAGGGTCAAGGCCACACGTTCAATCCTCCCAGTCACCCCAGAGCTCCTCCTCCACCAGTTCCTTGAGTTCATCTTCGCGGCTTCTCCTCGCCTCCAGACACGATCACCTGATAGTGGTAGCAACAGGATGACTTGGAAGTGGCCGAGGGACTGTAGTGTTGCTCTGGAGATCCAAGGGGAGTGAGGCTCGTCTTCTTAAACAATTCTCTGCTTCACTTCCACTATTTCAAAAGGCTTTATTTAACTTTTTCATTGCGTTATACACCACAACGAAACAACGAAGTCTTAACAAACATCAAACATCGATAAGAAAAACTGAAAAAGATGATTAAAAAGAACATATTTAACCCTTTTAATTAGTAGAATTCTTTGAGATGGCTGTGTTAAGACCTCAGGAGTGGTTTGTTCATACAGAAGACAAACCAAACCGCAGGAAAAATGTTAAGTTGACAGAATTTTTTTTTTTCAAGGTGATTTTTACGGTTATAGAGGCGGAGTGGGAAGATTTCTACATGATTGATTGGAGAAACTCTTGAAAATCCAGGTAATCATCTCTGTGGCCTTGGAGAATAATAAAGCGTTTCTGAATACCGATCTGAGAGAGAGAGAGAGAGAGAGAGAGAGAGAGAGAGAGAGAGAGAGAGAGAGAGAGAGAGAGAGAGAGAGAGAGAGAGAAGAAAAAAAAAAGAAGTGATGGGTTAAGGTCTGGATAATTGGGGGTGGCTGTGGTCTTAATGATTGTATGTACTGCGGCTCCTGAAATTCGATTGATTGTATGTGGTTAATGGAAAGAATGTAGTGATTATAGCCAGACTGCTTGGTGAGTGGTGGTGAGTGGTGGTGAGTGGTGGTGAGTGAGTGGTGAGTGGTGGTGAGTGGTGGATTCCGAGAGGCGAGTAACCGGTAAATGAACATCGGTGTTTGTGGGTAAAGATGAGAAGGGTAAGGATGGTTAGTTAGGTGAGAGCGGGAGGAGACAAGGAGAAGCCTCAGGGAAAGGTGCTGCTACTGAAGAGAGAGAGAGAGAGAGAGAGAGAGAGAGAGACAGAGAGAGAGAGAGAGAGAGAGAGAGAGAGAGAGAGAGAGACGCTGGTTATTGTTGATAGAGGGCGTGGTTTGATAATTGGAAGTGTTCTGCTTGTCTCTGTTTTTCTATTTTCATTTTTATTTTTATTTTTATTTATTTATTTTATCATTATTTATTTATTTATTTATTTTTTTGTGTGTTCTTTCTGGTAAATGTGATGAGAGTTGTTGGATTTATGATCAATACTTCTTTACTTGTTCATCTTTTTTTGATAGAGGTTGTTTGTAAATAAGAGTATGGGATAAGATGCGATTTCCTTCAAATTTCACCATTATCGAGGAATTATTGATTACTTAAGACTTATACATTTGGTGAAGCATACGTTTTGTTAAGTATCATGACGCATTTTTATACTATTCTGCTTTTTTTTTTTCGATTTTATACAACTACAGAAACTCATGTGCAAAATAGTACAGACTCTGACCATTAAACCATTCTTAACGCCAATAAAATCATCAAATCACACCTAAACTCGTAGTGGAAATATATCCCACTACTGACGGGGTTAAGAACATCAAACGCTCACTGCTCCCAAGATTCAGCTTTGAACTTCGACTACGGAAACGGATACAATAAGAGGCGAGGCAGGGCGGCGTAGGCATGATATCTGATTCACCTCCATTCAGGTTGTGGCGGAGCAAGAGGCACCGCAGCGAAAGAGACAGACAGGTGGTTTTATTCGCGTCTTCCAGTTTTCCTTTCTGAATCTTTGCTAAACGTTCCGGAGAGCAGCGTTGTGCAGCAGCTGATTGGCTTTTGTTTGCCTGCCCGGGGGTATCTAGGCAGTGCGCTCAAGTCAACAGGAGGAGCAGGAGGAGGAAGAGGAGGAGGAGGAGGAGGAGGAGGAGGAGGAGGAGGAGGAGGAGGAGGAATCGCCCCTGGCCAGTGATAGGACTCCCAAAGTTCACTGCACCACCTCATTCCTTCATTCCCTCCCACGCCCACGCCACACCACACCGCCCGTAGAGCATAGTGGGCATAGCAGTGGTCGTGGTGTTAGGGGGTGGGTGGTGGGTGTGGTGGTGATGGTGGTGATGGTGGTGATGGTGGTTAATAGTAGTGGGCTATTTGTTGGTGGTTGCGTGTACCTCTGATGATAGTGGTAGGGGTGGTGGTTATGGGGTTGCAGAGGAGGAGGGAGATCAGGTAAGGGTAGTCCCTCTTCCTCTCTACTTCTCTCCCTTTGCCGCTCCCATCCTCCCTCCCTTCGCGTCTCCCCTCCCCAGCTTGCCCAGGTAGGGAGACTCATTATAAACCAGAGCAAACAGCACCTTAGTTGGTGTCCATTGTTGTTGTTACAATGGAACACCAGGATGGACCCGCGGCAAGGGAGGAGAGGAGGAGGTGGTGGTGGTGGTGGTGGTGGTGGTGGTGGTGGTAGTGGTCAAAGAGGAAGGGAAGAAAGGGCAATTTAGATACCATAGATAAAGGAGCAAAAGACGAGTGAATGAATGCCCAGGAAATAATAATAAAAAAATGGTTCGAGAAAAATAAGAAGATTGTTGAATCGCTTACATTGATGCAAAGGAAATTGAATGTAGCTTTACAAGAAAAAAGAACAAAAGAACAAAAAACGTGTTTCATTGTTCCCAGTATGTTTCATGTCATTCTGAAACATTCAGATCACGCGTTTCATTTCAATTCCTTGATATGTTATGTTACACACGTTTATGAAGTGAATTATGTTTGAACGAGTTTCCTATTTTCACTTTCATCTTCAACAGTGTCAGTCTCTCTCTTATAATTTCACTTCGTTGACCGTAGCAATGCAGTGAACAGCAGCAGCAGCGAGGTGTAATTGAGTTATGTTACACACGTATATGATGTTCGTGATGAACTATGTTTGAACGAGTTTTTCATTTTCACCTTCATCTTCAACACTGTCAGTCTCTCTCCTATCATTTCACTTGGTTGGCCGTAGCTATGCAGTGAGCAGCAGCAGCAGCAGCAGCAGCAGCAGCAGCAGCAGCAGTGAGGTGTACTTGAGTTGTATCACATAGCTAGTCACTCTGCATAGCGCATAGTTAAATTTCTAAGCGTGTCGTGCTTGTGGAACCCGGATGAGGTGAAACACGTTATCCGTTCTGCGTGTTTAGAAAATTACATAAGAGCGAAGCATAGAATCATTAAGTGTTATTTTCAATAGATTATTTTCACACTTTAATCATAATGAGAGTACCAGTTAATAAGAAAGGTGCGATCTGATTTACTCGCCCTTCAGTGTAACAATCTCCAATAATGATTTAAGACGAAGTAATTTTCATTAGTTACTTAGAACATTGCGACAAGTTTTGAATTCTTTATTTTCTTTCATAACCAGAAATACATCCGTGTTTTTTTCTTTTTCTTGGAGTAACCTCAATAATTATTAAACATGAAACAGTTCTAGTTGGCTGCTCACCACATCTTCCTTGAACATTTAATGTAATTCAATGTGTTTAAGCATTATCACATGATGTCTTTAGTTTTTGGATAAATTAACACCAAACACAATATTGTATCTGGACTTTAGCTCTTTCACTGTGGTATGAGACAATTAACAACATCAGTAACAGTGCATGATACCTTTATTAGCATCTGTGAGAAAGGAATGCATGAAGAAAGAATTTTTAGGTATTTTTATCCAATTTTAGGATTTTAGGTAACTGGAACAAGTAAAGATGTCGTAGAGTAATAATTTATTAAAGAAAGATGGAGCATATATCTGTGGAACGTGGCTGTAGTAATATTAATGCGAACAATGAAGATGTAGGATTGGCAAGGCGTGTGTCAGCAGCGAGGGACGTGAATTAAATATTGTACTTGAGTTTTAAATCATACACAGCTGTGCTGAAGTCAGTTACAATTCCAGGCGAGGAGCTGCTGGTGTGTGTATCAAATGTAAAGGACGTGAACCAAATATTGTATCTGAGTTTTAAATTCCGCGTTGCTATGAAATCAACAGTGGAGAACTTTCTAATGTGAGAGGGGAAAGCTGACCAAGGGCAACAAAAAACCCTGAAAATAAAAGGCCACTAATTTGCCAGTCCTCTAACAGGTCAAAAGAGTTGGCCGAGAATCAGGGATAGATGTCTGTTAGTGTATGTATGAACAGTGAACGAAATATTGTACTTGAGTTATGAATCATACGCTGCTACACTGAAATCAGCGTCAACAACCAAAATGAACAAGTTCCAGCGTGTGTACCGGCAATGACGGACGTGACGGGACTGGCAAGAAAAGAGAGGAAATACGATAGATATATGCGTCTAAATAAGTAGCGTAATAAACATTGCTTAAATCAATTCAGCGGAAAGGTTGCCCTAATACACGACTACCCGACGTGGCTTCATAATTACGTCACACATTCCTGCCGCGACCATCAACATTCCCGGAACATCACAAGACTCTCGCATCATTTCGGGAATCATCAGAGTCTTCGATCATATGCATTTTCTCTTCCTTTCCCGCATTCGTAAATAATCATAAACATGGACGACGTATGTAACAGTATGTTAACAACAATTACTACCTTGACCCTCTCGGCATAATTTTCCGCATGCTGACAAACATTCTCGTTAGTCTCAGTAGTTTAATAGTTTGTCCCAAAGTCTAGAAGCATCACATATTTCTTCCCTCTTTAAATATTCATAAAAAAATATGTTCAGATCTCGATAACACATATATAAGACCAACATATATTATTATTATCATTATTATTATCATGCTCATTTTTCAATAGTTTAACAGTTTGTCCCGCAGTCTGGAATTATCACATATTTCTTTCCCTTTGAATATTCATAAAAAAGTACCTTCAAGCATCGACAAAACATATATAAGACTAGCATGTATTATCATTATCATTATTATTGTCATTGCTATTTTTACATGCTCATTTTTTCAGTAGTTTAACAGTTTGCCCCGAAGTCTAGAAGTATCGCATATCTCTTTCCCTTTGAATATTCATAAAAAAGTATCTTCATATATCGACAACACATATATAATGTATTATTATCATTATTATCATTGTTATAATTCTTCTCCTTACATGCTCACTTTTCCCTTCCCGTGACCTTCATGTCGAGGATCATAATATTTTTTCCCCTTTTCTCATGCTAATAAAAAAATCATTAGCATGTATAAGAACTGCAATCTTCATTATTATTCTGCACTTCTCTCATACGTTTTTCCTTCCCGTGACCTTCAGGTGAGACACGAGTGAGTGAGGGCAGCAGCGAAGCCTGTGATAATAACTAGGCAAGGGAAGAGTGAGGATGAAAGGATGAAAATAATAAGGCTCGTATTCTCGAAACACTCCTGTGCTTCACCTCCACTTTTTCAAAATGCTTTATTTCAATTTTAACGAGTTTTGACAAGTGTCTTTACGGTTCTGGAAGTAGAATGACAAGTCTTCTACATTATTAACAGAAAAAAAATACTCTTAAGAACCTTGCTAATTATCTCTGTGGTCTTGGAAAATAGTCGTGGTGAAAGAGAAAAGCTTTTTTGAATACGGCCATTAGGCGCTTTATACAAGGACTATCACATGTTGCCATGATTGATTATTGTAACTTCCTTTGTCTTTACAGTATTAGATTTGTGAAGTAGATTGATGATAAATAAGTAAATAGTTGTGTGCAAGAAGAGCGAAACAAACACAATACGAAGAAGAAAAAATGGAAATAAGAACAGTCACGTGTAGCTTCGATTGATTCTTGTAACTTCTTTTGCTTTTTCTTACAGTACTAGATGTGTGAAGTGGATTGATAATAAATAAACAAACAAGTAAATAGGTGTGCACGAAAGGCGAAACAAACACGATACGAAAATGAAACAATAATGAATACACGCAAACTTTAATTTCCGCATCGTGACTCAGCGTTTATTTAGTCTCGTAAGTACGTAACTCCTCCTCCTCCTCCTCCTCCTCTTCCTCCTCCTCCTCCTTCCAAGCGGGGAGAAAAAAACAAGGTACAAAAAAAGAAAAAGGAAAAAAAGCACTGACACACACTCCATTCTTTCCCCGTCAAGTTTGTTTATAGATTCATGCTCTCCCTTATTAAGTGTGTGTGTGTGTGTGTGTGTGTGTGTGTGTGTGTGTGTGTGTGTGTGTGTGTATGCGTGTGTGTGTGTGTGTGGATCATCTATTTTAGTTAACGATTCAACAAGTGATTTTGCACACTCATCTTTCACGTCCAACACGCTCCACCAAGGGATTATTTAATGCTCCCTGACTCTTGACAAGGAAAACTTTACAACATATGTGCAGCTCAACACCTTAACGTCTTGTCATAATGCGCTAAGTGAGGATCTTCAGGCCACAGTGTCACTTACTATTACAATTTATGGATTTGCAAGTATTATTTCCCTTTTTTTTATATATATATAAGTTGAGGAAGCTGGCTAAGGACAACAAATGCCCCATGAATATTATTTTGAATGTCCTGGCAAATGTTTTCAAATATTGTTATCTGCCAAAATTTCCCAGAGCGTCCCCCCAAATAGTATTAGGGACAATAATTGCTTCCTTCTAAAAAGTATTCGTATTAGTATCGAAACAGATATATCGAAAAAGTCATTCTCGGAAACAGTAAAATAATAAACTGTACATGATTTAATAGTCATGTTTAGATTGTTATAAATATTTCTTAGAATAAACTGAGTGAAATAATGCGTCCATAGAAAAAGAAATATCTCTTAAGTTACCAATTCACACCATTATCCCCCAAGGTAGTATTTACACACCGGGAAACTAGAACTTTCTCAATATCATATAAGAAAGAAACTGAATGCAACTATTTTCATTTCACAGTGAATTAACCGAGAAAAAAATCAAGTCAATAAGCTAGAATTATTTAATTATCCAATGTATAAGGAAAAAAAAAAGCAGTACGAACATTTTCCTCATCACAATAAATAAGTCATTAAAGAAGTAAATAGATAAGTAACAATAGCTTCATAACCTGCTGTGCTTGAAATAAATGTATGGTGCCAATGTACTAACTACTCACAACGAACTATCCCCTCCTGAGAATACTTTAGTGTCCAATTAAGCTGTTATCTCAGCAGTCTCGTGGCGTCCCGTTAAGGTCTGTACACTTGTAATTTTTATTCGATGCGGTACCTGACGCTCCCAATCATACCACGGCTGGCCATACATAGGGCGGCAGAGGAGTTACTGCGGAGAGCTCACTACGCCATAACTCTCCTCCTCAACGGGTTAATTCCAGCGGCAACAGAGTGTTAAAGCGCACCAACTTTAAGGCTGAAAATTCACGAGGAGAAAGCTACGGTGGTGAGCTTTAGAGGAATCGAGATGGACCTTTGGTAATTATGGATTGGTTTCGCATCATCGGCGGCCATCGTGCCAAGCCGTGAAATTATGAAAAAAAAAAAATGTCTTTATGGTCAATTATTTCGGTAAATATTCTCGGCTTGTCATCCTCCGTTGAGTGCAGGTCGCTGGCTGTGGTGTGGAAAGGCTCGGGGCAAAGCAAGGCCTCGGGACACCGCCCTGCCACGGGTACTACACTATCGGGGGAGGGGGTGTTGGAATCTGATGGCACGTACACTTACACATACATACACGCGTTTCCAGGTGATAGCGGTGGAGATAATTGAAGAGGAAGGAGCAGTATTAATAACAGTTTATTGGTTTAAGTAGTAACATTAATAGCAATTTATTGACTTAAGTAGTTGTAGGAACAAGAGTTTATATATCTACAAATTTCAAAGAAGTATTTTTTTTCCATTTAAAGAACCTAATGTAAAATCCTAAATTTGCGTTACATTCTTTCATTTAGTTCTTGATTTATAAATACGAGTTGTTAAAATCATACATACACTCATACATCCATTCAAACACACATACATATATACACACGTAAGTCATACACAAAAATGGTTATGCAATACGTTCGTGTAAATGTGTGCCGGTCAAAATGAAAGTAGTATGAGGAAGGCAGACAGATGGTCATTCATGTCTGCCTGACCCTCTCTCTCTCTCTCTCTCTCTCTCTCTGTCTGTCTGTCTGTCCATTTCAGTTTCTCTTATGAATAATTTAATATAATTAGTGTTGTAACCTTCACTAGACCACAACTTATCTATTTGCAAAACCATAAGCTGAATATATTGCAGATGTTTCTCTCTCTCTCTCTCTCTCTCTCTCTCTCTCTCTCTCTCTCTCTCTCTCTCTCTCTCTCTCTCTCTCTCTCTCTCTCTCTCCTGACAAGTTTTCTCATTTCCTGAATCACAAACAGCAATTCAAGTGTCGCACGTTTTCCTCTTTTCCTTCGTGTTCTGGTTTACTGACACGTTGCCGCCTCCTTAAGCCCGTATTCTGAAATGCTTTGCTGTTACCTTCACTGCTTTCCAAAGATACTCGTGTTTTTAATAACTCTTTTGCATTTCTGGCTATAGATTGTAAAGATTTCCAATTAGTTAAGAGGAGAAGCAATCTTGAAAACTCTGTGGCCTTGGAAAATTGTCGTAGTGAGAGAGAGCAAGGCGTTTGTGAGTAGGGGCGTTAGTGAGACTCTTGAGGTGATGGGGCGGAGCAGCGAGACGGGTTTAGTTTAGGTCATACGGGAGGAAAAAAGTCAAGAAGTGATTGATAATGTCACTGAACTTTCTAGAGTGGTGGTATTATTTATGTTTAGGTTGAAAAAAGGTAATTTCTCATGTCAAACTAAGTGATCGCCTTTTTTTTGTTGTCCAGGTGTGGCTCAGTGAGATGAGGTCAGTTCATTCTGCTCGTACGGGTCATGTGGTTCGATTCAACCCTTTCACTGCTTTTTACTCCATCTTTCCTTACTGACTGATCACTATACATCTTTATTTGTTCCATAGTTACGTAATATCTTAAAACTGGTTAGAAATTGCAAAATACACTCTTTTCATGCATTTCTTACTCACAGAGGCTAATAAAGATTTCATGCATTGATATTGGTGTTATTTGTCTCGTATCGCAGTGAAAAAAGTTACGTTCGCTTTGGTAAGGTTAAATTACGTTAGATTAGGTTAGTTAACACGTGCTGGGACTAATTTTTACCAAGAGTTTTGGGCAAGATTAGGTGATTTATTGACATTGAGGAGGATCTATGGAGGCCAAATGATTAATGGCCAGAGTCTGTACCATTTCAATCCCCACCTGAGTTTCTGAAGCTGTATAAAACCGAAAAATGATAAGCAGAATGAATATAAAATCGTGTTCTAGTACTGAAGGGGTTAGATTAAATCACGTCAACTACCTATTTTTCTCTCTTGGTTGTCTAGCTTAGGTTAGGTTAGGATTGGTTAACTTTAGGGCCCGTATTAACAGATATTCTTAAGTATGTAAAATTTTCTTGGACGAATTTCTACTCTTGAAATCCACTTTAATCTGCCAAAATTTGTGTTGTACTTTGGCTATTATTTCATCAGCTACTTCAAATTTACTGCTAATGACATAATGGCTAAAGTACCAATTTCAGGAGGTTAAGATTAATTTTGAGACTAGAAACTCGTCTAAGAGAGCTATATACTTAAGAATCTCTGTTCATACGGGCACAGTTTAGTTTTTTTTGTTTTAAGTGAGGTCAGCATAGGTTAGGTCACGTTAGGTAAGTCCCCCTCTTAATTACATGCTCCAGGTGGGAGTCAAACACACTGCAGTTCACAGGGACGACACGATGAGCGAGACAAGTGTGTGTTTATGAGCCTACCACGCACATCCTTCTTCCCTTCCCCTACAGCCTCCCTGCATGTCTCTTCCGTCACCACCACACCCACCCAACCACTACCCATCCACACACATACACGCACACGCACATCCCTCTTCCCTTCCTCTACATCCTCCCTGCATGTCTCTTCCGTCACCACCGCCACACACGCACACCCACCCAACCACTAGCCATCCACAGACACGCACACACACACGCACACGCACACACAACATCTGAAAGACACACGCGAGACAGCTAGGGTCCCAAAGCGAGGCCTGGAGTCGTGCACTGAAGAGGACGCATTGTTTCTCATTGTTCTTCGTAATCCGTCAGTTAGGAGCTCGTTAAGGCGCCAGAAGGGAACACTTAACCTCATCAGTGCGGAAAATTAACTCGTGGCCGCGACAATACGTAAAAGGCGATGGTGACTGCAAGGTGACTCTCGTGGACCGCCGCTGTACGCAACTTCCGCATCAGTGAGAGAGAGAGAGAGAGAGACAAAGAGAAAGAGAGAGAGAGAGAGTGTGGGGGGGGGGGGGCGCATACATGTAATACAGCTTGCTTCAGAATTACCAATTAGGCAAACGTTATCATTGTGAAATAGTACAGAAATATTCACGTGCTGGCTATTAGTATGGAGTCTGCAAATTTAAGAGTCAGTTCAGGGAAAACAAGAAAGGCTAATTTTATCCAACTTTATATATTTTTATTTTTTCCCTCGCGTACTTTATAACCTCAATAATAAAACCGCTGCGGCCTCGGACGCATTAACACACCCCATTGTGGCCCCGGGGACGCCTGGCGGGGGCTGCGTGTCTGGCTAACCTGAGGACTCGCCCCTGGAGGAACACTGCACTTCTTAACCACACCCTCCCCCTCCACCGCCCGCCGCTTCACCTCACCACTTCCCCTGCAGCTCACAGTCCCGGGAAACGTACCCCTCTTATTCCCAATGCCCCCTTCCTCCCCTTACCCATTTCCTTACCCAGTTTCCCAGCCTCCACTGCATATTCACGCCCATTAGCGACCCTTTGTGCGTCTCCCATTCCCCAATCTCTGCTCTATGATATTCTGCCTCTCTTCCTCCACCCCTTCCTCCGCTCCTTCCCACCCCAGTTCTCCCTCCTGTCCCCGCCGCGTGCCCCGTCTCCTGCCCCGCCCTTCGTAATGAGGTGAGATCGTGCGGTCTTCTTGCTTTTGTCACGAGCCGCACCCCGGGATTCCTTCTGGAGCAGAAGAAGAAGAAGAAGAAGAAGAAGAAGAAGAAGAAAGGGAAGAGGAGGAGGAGGATGAGGAAGACGAGGAAGAAGGAAAAAAAGAATAGAAAAAGAGGAGGAAGAGGAGGAGGAGGAGGAAGT
>CM035200.1:13010684-13023324 GCA_020233015.1 Callinectes sapidus | reverse complement strand
CGAACACCAGTAACCCAGAGATGATGCTCATGTTTGCAGTGTCGGTCTCGGTACGCCGATTTCACCTCCTCCTCTCCCTCCGCATCCCACTACCCTGCCCACCCTGCCCTGACTCCCCCCCCCTCCCTTCTTTCCTTCGGCGTGTCAATGTTTGCAGAGGTCCGTTCACCCCGCCCCGCAAGGTCATGGGAGCCGCGATCGCCTTCGAAGTCTCATAAGCCAACAGGTTATGCCACGTCTTCTCGTCTGGTGCGCGGCGGACAGCGGTGGCTTCGCGTCATCAGTGATCCTATCGCCGCCAAGTGAAGGGGAAATAATGCAGCGTGGCCTTAGGCAGCGTGAAAAGTTTTAATACTATAGCCTCGTCTGGTCCACAGCCTAACTTGGCCAACCTATAATGGGGCCGACTTCACCTCCACGTAAACAGGCCAAACCGGACCTAATCGTTCGTGATCTAAGCTGCCCTACAGAACGCCGGCGTATAGGCTCCACCTGATAATCCGATGCCACGGCGGAACCACGAGAGTGTGTGTGTGTGTTTACATGCATTATACTATACAACCTTTTTCGAATTCAGATGCGCAGAGAAAATTAAGTTATATTCCCAAACCACGACTTCATTCAGTAAGGAAATCCAAGGTTTTCTCACGCACAGACTTACACACACATAAGAAATAGAAGTGGCGCTGGTTAACCTTGAAATCATTTTACATTTTCTTGCATTTTCCCAAAACCTCCACAAATCGTGTTCATATGCAATTTTTTCTCTCTCTATTCTCTTGTTAACTTACGCGTTCAGGGACGGATTTATGGTAGTGTTTGGGGAGTGCCTGGTGGCGGCTGGCCTCACGACAAGACGCTGTTTATCCTCATCGTCAAAATAACCTTCAGGCGCCTTTGAATGCAGCCACGTCCTGGGTGGTGTTTGCGCTCTCCACACACCCACACACAAAAAGTACAGCCCTGAATCCCAAAAGCAGTGCCTTGTTTTCTTTTTCAGTCGTTAATGTTTATCCACGGCGCAGCGCAGGACGCCTTCTCCCACGGACTGCGGTAATTACAGGACGTGCGGGACCCAGTTTTCTTTCGTTCAGCAGGTTACTGTGCGAGTTCGTGCTGACGTCATGATTGAAACTCTCGGGTACAGACAATCCACAGCCTGGACCCATGTTAGCAGAGATTCTTAAATATGCAACTTTTTCTTAAGACGAATTCGTACTTTGGCGATTATCTCATCAGCAGCTTCAAATTTACTGCTGATGATATAATGGCCAAAGTACAACAACAAGATGAATTCCTACCTCTTTTATGTATATTTGACCACCATTACAGTATGATGGAGTAATTGTACAAAGTGTGGTGGGACAGTACTCATTAGTATACAGCGAGGTGGTGCCTATGTCATTCCAGAAACTTAAGCATTACGCGATGGCTGACAACCCTCGACCCAATCCTGTACATCGTCACGTACTCTTGCACACTATTTGTCAAAGGCTACAAAAATGTTTGATTAGCTTCTTAATGGTGTTTTCTCACGGATTATTGTTAGATTATCACTAAAATCGTTCAAGAACTATTATCCACTTCGATCACTTCCATTATAGCTTGATGAAAGTATTTTATGTATTATTCTAAGTGCTTTGAAATATGAACCATGTTTATATATCCTACACCGACGTTATAGTAAGAGGAGAGAGAGAGAGAGAGAGAGAGAGAGAGAGAGAGAGAGAGAGAGAGAGAGAGAGAGAGAGAGAGAGAGAGAGAGAGAGATGCTCGTAATGGTCTTCTTTAATGTATACTAAAAGATCAACCCGAGAAAATATCTTCCCTAATGATTCCACCCATGATAAATCTTCCATAAATAAGTAGTTCATCCCTCGATTAATTAGCTTTCTTAAAGTCAGACTTACTGAATGTGTCACGCGGGAAATTATGAGCGGTAAAATTTTCAAGGAAGTCTTTTGCAAGTAAGATTTACATAGAGGCGTTTCTTAGTCTTTACCCTTAAGATGCATTCCCCGCCGCTGCTCTTGGAAGGTTCAAACACATTGCCAGGAGATTATAGCCAGTCTCACGTTCCCTTTACAGTTCACCGGCGATTCAAGACACTCGGAGAACATCGTATAACCTTCACCCCAACAGCACTTTATACATACACGGCGTCAGACTCATACTTTGCTTTCATGTAGGTACAACAAGGGAAGGTAGAGCGGAACGTCGCAATTGCCTGCAGCTGATAAGGCACAGTCGCACCCTTTGAGCCGCGGACTGGTGAACAGGAGAGCGTTGAGTAAGGCGCCCGTGTGACATGAAGTGAATGCCTGTACCTGAGGCTGTCCAAGAGTGACTGCTTGACGGGACCCACGTTAAACTTGCCTCGCTACTGCACCACATTCGAAATACTGTGTGTGTGTGTGTGTGTGTGTGTGTGTGTGTGTGTGTGTGTGTGTGTGTGTAAGCAATGAGGTGATATATTCGACCTTGAAGATTAATTAAGCGGATTTCAAAAGCGACGACCGTAACTCTCCGTCATTGATCGCCCACTATGAACGTGGGGATGACATCATCATCATCATTATCATCACCACACACACACACACACACACACACACACACATCGTGATCCCATCGCTAAGGATGTGCAGTAAGGCGGAAGGTGTTGGAAAAATTGAGGTTGGGGTTGTTAGTGGCGGCGTGCCCTCTGAACACGGATAGGGAGGGTGGTGGTGGTGGTGGTGCTAATGGAGTGTTCATGGTCGGGCAGTGTGATGCGTGTGGCCTGCTTGAGGAAAGGGTTGGGCTGAGACACCTGATGTAGCGTGACGCTGACGAGGGTTGGCTAACGGCACCCAGCACAGACACCACACTGCATCATTGGGCTGCACGACGCGGCGTCCACCATAACAGCCTCACGCACGCCATCAATGCTCTTGGCCCGCAGCGTGACCGCTAAACGGCCGGTGAGGAAATATTGCTTACCAGTTTTTGCGGGTTTTGTTAACTCGGTAACATTCTTTACTTCTAATATATCATATTGTGACACACACACACACACACACACACACACACACACACACACACACACACACAATGTCAACACTCACCTCATCTCCTGCGCCACGGCCGTGGGGTGTATCCTGATCTTACGGGCGACGTGTGGCCGCGGGGCATCGCTGGCCACCCGCCAGGCCGGCACGGGATCGTCCAGTGCGTCCAGCGAGGCGGCCCCACCCACCCGCCCGCTGACCGCGCCGTGACTTTCAATGGCCAGTTCGCAGTTGGTGGTGCCTTTTGAGGCGCCGCACGAGGTCTCTTCAGTCGATGCCATCACCTGCTGTTGTTGCTGCTGCTGCTGTTGCTGCATGTCAGCTGCGGACCATCGACGTCTTGCCTTCAGCGGTGCAGGACGACGGTTATCGGTTCTTTGGTCGTTTTGCAGCTTGTCGCTGCTAACGCTTCGTCGATGCGCTGTTCTCCTTGCAGATGCTGTACCGGAAGTAATGGTGCTGCGTTTCCTAATAGCACCAGTGTGTCTCGCCACGGTCTCAAGGAGACTCTTGTGCTCGAGTTCCTCCGAGAGTTCTTCATGGCCCGTCGAGGTGTCACTGGAGGGGCTGGGCTGGCTGCTGGCTGGGCTGTCCAGGAAAGAACTGTGGCTGCTTGGACTACTGGCCTCTAAATTCGTGGTTTGCTCTGATCTCTCTGTTGGACTGACTTTCTTGCCGCTGAAGATATTGGTTTCCTCGACACTGTCCCTGAAGTACACACGGCTGATATGCTTGATGTTAGGAGGCGTAATTGGAGACCCGTCACTGTCTGTGTGAGCGTTGGTTGACTCACCAGAGTCTGAATAACCTGAGTCTTGTGAGCGGTGGGAGGGAGAGCCTCTGAGGGAGCCTCGGAAAGACCCTTCGGGTGACACCTCTCCCTCCCCTGCCTCCTCTCCAGAACTGCACACCTCCTCCAAGATGGGCGCCTCGCAGGTCTCACTCCTATCCTTTCCGAATTTATAGGAGCTCCTGTACGCAGGACTCAACTTGAGTACAGCGCTGGCTCTGGTGGGTGTGGTTCTGAAGGTGGCCACGCTTCTGTTCGTGTCCCTGAGGGTAGGAGCACTTCTGGAGGCGTGAAGGCTCCGGGATAGAAGTGCTGCCTCTGAAGTGGGCGTAGTTTTGGCATCATGAGTCTCCACGCTGGTGGGGATGCAGGGGGGACTGAAGCTGAGATCCTTACGTACCGTTTTGCCACCGTCGCTGACCTCATCGGCCTGCGAGGCATAGAACACCTTGGATCTGCTGCGCTTGAAGGGCGTCGCCACACGCGCCTCTCTCTCGGGGCGGGCGAGTCTTGGGGGTGATTTAGGGGCAGGGGACTCCTTCCGCCCGCCTATACTTAATCCAGCACCCTGTGGAAGAAATAAACATATATTAGAAATGTTTATATCAAAGTAAGAACACACCTTTTCTCCTCCTCCTCCTCCTCTTGCCCTTCCTGCTGCCGCTCCTTTTTCTTTCCCCAGACGCCCTTCCTCCCGCCGCCACACATGGCTGCAAATTGCGTGGCGGGCCCCTCACAGTCATGTCACAGGCCCAGTCTCTTCAATACTACGCAATACCACCATATCCTCCTCCTCCTCCTCCTCCTCCTCCTCCTCCTCCTCCTCCTCCTCCTCCTCCTCCTCCCCCTCCTCCCTCTCCCTTCTCCCTCCCTCAATTGAGACCGTCAACACAGACAAGCTCCTTCCCCCGCCGAAGAATTAATGTTCATATAATCCTAGTACTCCCACGTAGTAATTTCGCCTCGCTAGACTAATTAAAGTCTAATTTTTCTTACGTGATACTGGGTTGTGCATTTATAAAGATTTCTTTAGCACCAGCCAAGTCAAGGCTCCGGGCTTGGTTTAAGAGAGAGTAGCGCCAAGGACCTGCTGGGATTCACAACGCTGGTCTGAGTTTTCAGGGCAAAATTTCGTGTCTCAGGAAGCTACGCTGTTAATCATCTGTTAAGTGCTGGCAGTGGCAAGAGTTGAGGTGGCCCAGTGTGTGTGTGTGTGTGTGTGTGTGTGTGTGTGTGTGTCTGTGTGTAGACAGTCCCCAGTGAGTCTGCCAAACCCGGATTGTCGGGTGTTGGTTCCTGGGCGTGATAAACATCAAGTGTTGTCTCTAAACGGTGGGCTACTGGCTGGGGTGAAAGGTGGTGAAGCGGAGGGCGTCATTACCTGCCTCTGCGTGCCTCCGTTGCTCAAGTCTCAGTGGCAGGCACGCCCTGGAGGCATCAGGGGCGAGAGTGACCCCGCCTCGCCCATGGATCAGACGCGCAGGCATAATAACTGTCTGATCAGAGGCCATTAAGAAGCAGCATACAATTAGCCAGACTCGCGCGCATCCTCTCGCTATACTCAACCTAAAAGACTGCTGACGTAAAGGCTATTCTCGAGTGTCCCCACCTGCCGCAGTGTATGGATTGGACTCCTGATTAGGTGTGCCAAAAGTTGGGATACAGGGTGTGCAGGGTGTGACAGAGTGACAGGGTACGCCGGACAGGTTCCCTCGTAACATTTGGATCCAGGTGGTAGTAACATTTACATTTACGTAGACATGAAGAGAAGAGGGGATGAAAAACACTGCACTCTATTCCCTCCCGCCGGTGTTCTATAAGGCGAGGGAGAGGTGTCCGAAACGTTTGTCGATGGAGATAAGGCTGATAAAAGATCCATTATGTAAACTGCTTTTAACTTCGACGTGGGCACACACACGCACGCAACGACACACACACACACACACACACACACACACACACACACACACACACACACACACCATAAAAAAGTCGTACACGCATTCCACTGCAGCGAAGGAATTATCACTCTCAAATTATATGTTATTCACAGACATTTACTTCGTTTTGTGTCGAGTCTCCACTTTATCTCTCTCACCACTGTTCCGCCCATTGGGTTGTCTCCCCCAGCACACGCGCGGCTCCCAGCTTGGTCACACTGAGGGGCCTGGGTGTGTGTGTGGAGGGTCAGTAAGGAGGGGGAGGGTGTCAAGACACTGGTAGATGATTTTTCAGTGTTGACTCGTCCTTCCTGTGAGGCGACCCTAGACACCCAAGCACCAAGCTGGACGTAAACAAAGCCAAAACGGTCTCACTAGTGACCTTCCCCGTCAAGCAGACAGGTAGGCAGGAAGCGGATGCATCGAAACAGAGATTTGTATTCCTTTATACGCATTTGGGCTCATAAGAGAACTATTATGAAAGGCCAAAGAGGTGACTATTACTGTTTTCATGATGTTTTCCCCAGTTTATTTGTTAAGATGTGAATAGAATCATAAGTACACTAGATAGCTTCGATAACTTTTCCTGGAGACGAGCAAATATGCTGAGTGAGACCTTTCGAAAATACAGATAGAGTGGTGTTGGATTCAAAAGTGACTCATAAACACTCTACCACTCACTTACCAAACCTCAAGTTCACTATAGGCACTCCACAACCAACAGCACTTCTCCCCTCATTCCCATCAACACTGAACGGGGATAGGAGAAACAAAAAATGTCTAATCCAACGCCCCTAAGTCTGCGGAAATGTGAAAGGGAGGACTCTACCTGCCCTCATGCATCCGGGTTGTTTGGAAACGCCCCTATGTCCCCGTACTATGTTTTCACTCTTATCAGGCAAGGAGTGGTGGTGGTGGTGGTGGTGATTGGAAGACGGGGGGGGGATGTTGGACTGGTCTGGTCTGCAAGGGTTCCCAGAAAGCGACGCAGCATCGTTGGAATAGCAAAAGTGAGACCATTGAGGAAAGTGAAAACAGGTACAGACAGGACTATTAAGGGTAGCTGGAAGGTGGTGGTGGTGGTGGTTGAGGGGAAGGAGGAGGAGGAGGAGGGGGAGGAGATAGTGGAGGTTATGGTACTAACTGTAGAAGGAGTGGATGGAATATAAAAAAAGATGAATAATTTTGAATGTTGAAAATGTAAAGGGGAAGAAAATACCAATGAACAACGTTAAGTAGATAATAAGAAATGTCAAAAGAAATATATAACATGTCAAGAGCACACGAAAATCAGAAATGTAAGAATGACAAACAACAACAATAACAAAAAAGATAAAAAAAAAATACAAAAAGCGAAACAAGACATAATCAAGGACATTAACAATAACATCCAGACAAAAAAGAAAGAAAGAAACGATAACCAGTTAAACTCCAAACCCTCCATCTGAAGCTCCCAACATGCTTCTATATTTCTAACTTCCTATGATTTATCTTTATTGAAGAGGAAAATTTCAAGACATTTCCCCCTGGGTTTTTGCTAATTCTGTGGACCTTTAAGGGGACTGGCAAATAAGATGGCTTTGTTTCTATTGTTTTTTGTTGTACCTGGTCAGTTTCCCTCTCTTACAACTGCCTCGTATCACCCCTAATGAATCCATGAGAACAACAGACAGCAAACCGACACGAATGAACTGAGGGAAAAAGGGAGAGAAAACAGATAACCCCTTCAGTACTATAACCCATTTTTAAACCTATTTTCCTACTATTTGACGATTTTATACAGCTTCAGAAACTTATGTGAGGGATCAGAATGGTGGAGACTCTGGTCATTAATCTTATGACCCTTATAGAGCCTTCCAAATGTCAATAAAATCATCTAATCGTATCCAAAACTGAAGGTAAAAAAATGCGTGCCAATACTGAAGGGGATAAAGAGAGAACACAGTGGCAGGAAATTTAAAATAGATAGAACCACCACAAACACCATCACCACCACAATCACCACCAATACCACCACATCACCACCACCACAATCACCACCAATGCCACCACATCATCACTACCATAATGACCACTACCCGTCCAATCACCATCACCACCACAATCACCACCACATGATCACCACCACACACCACAATGACCACCAGCACCACCACCACCTTCAGTACGCCTCGCCTTGGGTTTCCTGGTCTCTCCGCGGTCAAAGCAGGGCGTCTCTCACCCCGCGGGAACTTCCTCACCCATTCCCCCTAATGCTGTAGAACCAGGCTATTGCTGTTAGGTTCCCCGGAGTGCCTTGCGTCGCCGTGTTTTGTCCTCCCCCGCCGGAATACTAATCAGTCTCCTCCTCCTCCTCCTCCTCCTCTGCGTCTTCCCTTTCTACTTTTTTTTCTCTGATTTGTTCGTGTTCTTAATTTTTTTTATCTCTCTTTCTTTTCTCTTTCGTTTTATTTATCTTGATCGTCTTCTTTCTATAATGTTTTCTTCTTCTTCTTCTTCTTCTTCTTCTTCTTCTTCTTCTCTATCTCCTCCTCCTCCTCCTGAGCACCCTGCAGGAATACCAACCTAATCTAGCGTGCCCTGGCGGTCTGGCGGGCAATGGGGGAGTGTTTGTAATGTTGGTATTTGTCTCTGTTGGCTCGACGCTTTGTTTGTATTAGTCATCGTAGCGTGAGCGGCGTTCCTTTGGGCTGGCCAGGCCTATAAAATACTCGGTGATATTAAGGAGCTTGTCTAATACACTGTGGCTGTACGTGTTGTGCTTGTTAAGATCTTGCTCGCTCCGCCCACTGCCTGATAACGTTCGGAGTCCTCTTGAATATTTACACCTCTAAGGGAGCGGTAAAATAGCTCAATTATTGTGTATCTAATTTCTTACCCCGCTGCATTTATTGTACACGTTTGAACTTCTTGTTGATCTTTGAGGAGTGAGTGCATGATTCTTCCCCCTGCTTCTTTCCCCCCCCTTCCCTCCTCCCTCCCTTTCTCCTATCCAGTGCATGACGGCACGTACTGTACATCAAAGCGCATGTCAAGCTCCATCACTACCAATTAAACCTCCCATGAAAACTGGTCTTGCGGGGAATGCCACACTGACGCAAACCAAGACATATTATGGCTGCAAAAAATATGCCGATAATACTTGACACGTCTAATGAGTATTGCACATTTTTGGGGGACCATTCTTTCCTTCTTAGGCGGAGTGGGTTGGTTGGGACGGGGAGTGTTCTCTCTTCTTACTCCTGGCGAGGCTGAGGTGAGCTGAGCGCTGTGAGTTATTTCCATAGCACGACTCCACATAACTTTGACCAATTAAGGAGACGTTCAGATGTTCATGACAACGCGACACGACGATGCTTAGTGTGGGGAGAAGGAGGAGGAGAACGAGAAAGAAGACGAAGAGGACGACGAAGAGTGTGATTAGTGGAGTGAATTAGTGAAAAATCAGAGTAAATATATCTTCCTATCTCCATTTCAACGTATGTAGAACTGTTTATTCTTTTGTCCCATCCTGAAAACAAAAATAAGGAGGAGCATTGAATAGGTGAAGAAATCTGGAGTGAGATGGAGTGAGTGTGCGAAGCGGTAAGAGTGATGAAAGGGAAAGGGAGAAAGGAGAGAGTGCGAAGGGAGGGAGAGAGTGCGAAGGAGAAAGGGAGGGAGAGAGGGAGAGGAGGAACGGGATCAAAAGGGCTGTGACACGAAGGGTTAATCCTCTAAAGGTAGTTAAATTTTTTCCCTCTAGTTTTTTTTCCTGTCCCATTATGGAGTTGTGGTTTTACTCTCTCTCTCTCTCTCTCTCTCTCTCTCTCTCTCTCTCTCTCTCTCTCTCTCTCTCTCTCTCTCTCTCTCTCTCTCTCTCTCTCTCTGACCCAGTTCACCTTCACCCATTACAAGAACGAAAACAAAACGCTCGTGGTAAAAATTGAAGCTGTGAAGTACGTACCTTTTGTTTTTGCTCTTAATAATGCAGCTTCGCACAATTATCCGTCCTACTTTTCTCTCTTTTAATGTTGCGAATCTCCGAGAAGAGAAAATATAGCAAAAATTCCAGCTTTTCCTTTCGTTTTTGCGTTTAGCCTTTTGTCATTCATTTGCTGTTCTTCCTACTCTCCCCTTTTCTCTTCTTTCCTTATTACATCACACTACACCACACCTCGTCTCATCACTTCACTGCACACACCACACACACACACACGCACACACACACACACACACACACACACACACACACACACACACACACACACACACACACACACACACACACACACACACAAACAAACAAACACAGTAAACATACAGTAACTCATGCTATATATGGCATATAAGTCAGGAAGGCAAGGGGGCAGGGAGGCGCCTGCCCTATGACGTCACAGCGGATGACGTCACAGCTGATGACGTCACAGGTGCTTTATATTTACGTAGCGTAAACCATTTTAAAAATGACCCCTCGATAAAACGCCTTTAGATCAACCTATTGTATCTGATCCGACGTGATAAATAGGATAACTAATTCCCAAAGTATAAACACACTCCTAACAACAGAAATTGTAAAGAAATTCCACGGGAAAAAAACCATTTTATAAAAATATGACCCTTTTTAAAACTCGTTAAATATCCATTGACTACCACCTCAGAGGAACCAAAACCCATTTCAAAACAATCGATTAATTAATTTGAATGATTTTAAACACTTTAGAGTGAGTTAGAGGCAGAAATAAATTGTTCACAGGCTGATAATTAAGTTTTTAATGTAACTTTGACACCGCTAAATAACACTTTTCCTCTCCACTCATTTCACTGAACTTTAGGCATAAAACATCATTGTATATGGACTACCTCTTGCAATTAATAACAACTTGATACAGCCTCAAACAAAAAAGTGCATTTGGCGTTCCAAGAAATTTAGCGCAAAAATTCTCCCTTATTAACCACCCTGATAACGCCAATCACAGCGATCTCCACCCCTTACACGCACGCAAATCACTTGAAACACGCTGCAGTATTCATAGAAAGCGTTAAATTTGACTATTGATCCCAAATAAACAGTCCAGAAACGAAGACAATATCCTGATATATGAGCCGGCTGGCGGAGGCCCCGTGGTGGGGTACGGCCCCCCCTCCTATCTCACTCCCACCTTCATTAAACTTAAACTTGACCACGAAAGCTATGTCTGAATGGCTCATATGAAAGCTTAGTACAATGGAATACACACCACACCACACCACACCACACCACACCACACCACACCACACCTCTTCTCACCTCACCACACTACACCACCTTTCCGTCCTCCATTCCAGTCTCCTCGTAGCCACATCTTCATAAACTTAACAACAGAAAGAAGGAGAAGAAAAAGGAGAAGGAGGAGAAAGAAGAAGAAGAGGAAGCGCCGGAGTAGGCATTGCTATTCTTCCTTCACCCACTGAGACCCCGCCCCCTAGACAGGCTGCGTCAACCACTATGAACTGCAGCCAGGCTTAAATCTTCATTACCAGGCGAAGGGGCGTGGGCTCGGGCTTTTGTGGCACTGCAGCCCACACACCAACTCCGCCCGAAAAAGCGGCTCTTAACAGGACAGTAAATCAGGCGGCGTGTGGGTGTGGGTGATGAGAGTGCGGGCGGTAGGCGGACGGACGGATGGGCGGGCTAGCTAGTGAACTCCTGAAGGTACTTACTGACTGACCAAGGAGTAGAGACTCGTATTCTCAAACACTTCTCTACTTCATCTCGACTATTTCACAAGGGTTTATTTAAATGTACACGACTTTTTTTAAGGTGTTTTTATAATTCTAGAGGCAAAATGACGAGAATCCGGCTTTATTAACTACAGAAACAGTCTTGAAAACACCGCAAATCATATCTGTGTCCTTAGAAAATAGCGGTGACAGAGCAAAGTGCTTCTGAATACGGGACAGAGGGTGTGGGTAATGGTTGGGGTGGTGGTGGTGGTGAATGGTGTATAAGGAGAGATGGGAGAGTAGAGGAAAGAAGGTGTTGGAGATTCTGAAGGAGGACGTGAAGGTACTGACGAAGGAAAGGAGAGGATGGTGGTGGTGGTGGTGGTGGTGGTTATAGAGTACGGATTCTTATAGAAGTAAGGATAAGAGGAGAGGGAGGAGGTGTTAGTTGTAGGACAGCAGGAGGAGGAGGAGGAGGAAGAGGAGGACGACAGTGCTACAAGACCACCTGGCAGTTGTACATTAACTTTATCTCTACTTGCATCGCCCTTCTGCTCTTCTGTCCTCTCTCTCTCTCTCTCTCTCTCTCTCTCTCTCTCTCTCTCTCTCTCTCTCTCTCTCTCTCTCTCTCTCTCTCTCTCTCTCTCTCTCAGCACAAATCATCTTAGAATAAAACTTGAATTAATCTCTTGTCAAGATCTTCCTCATTATGTTTAGTAAATGCACGAGTGAATCAGTGGCGTGTGTGTTCAGCGTGGTGCGTGCGTGGTGGTGTGTGATGCAGGTGTGCCGAGTATCCTGGAGGTGTACAGCTGTGTGGCGCCCCCCGCTGAGCACTGGTGGACGAGGCTGCGTGCTCCTGTAAGAAGAGATAAGACGTCTGTTCTTGAATAGAGTGGCAGATAACTGGACAAGTGATGCGGGTTGTAGTGCCGAGTCAGTATGAAGATGAGTCTGTGGATAGGTATGATAGGTGGATATAGATAGATACGAGTGTGTTTTGAACAGGGACTACCACTGCTTTACCTACTGGGTTCCGAGTTCCCTTTGTGTCTTCATGTAACTTCCTGAGGCTTGGGTGGAGTGTGGATGTGACACCTGGGTATCTTTTACAGAAGTGACCTTCGCTTCCTCAACCCTTTCAATTTAAGACGCAATAATTCATAGCACTGAAAGCA
>CM035200.1:12958561-12972185 GCA_020233015.1 Callinectes sapidus | reverse complement strand
CCTAATCTAATCTAACCTATACTAACTTAACCTAATCTAACTATACTTAATGAATCCTAACTTAACCTAAAATTAACCTAAAGTAACCTAACCTAACCTAACCTAACCTAACCTAAACACACTTATTACTCCCCTGTCTGTGTGGAAGGTAAATGGAACACCTGCCGGGCCTCACCTGCTCCCCGCCTCACCTGCATCCTCCCCCCAACCTTCCCCCACCTCCCCACCTCTCCCCACTCCAGTTTCCAGAAATTCGGAAATGCAAATACTCGTGTGTCTTGCCGCCAGAAATTACTTAGTACATTTTCGAGTTGAGAGAGAGAGAGAGAGTGTGTGTGTGTGTGTGTGTGTGTGTGTGTGTGTGTGTGTGTGTAATGAGGCAAGACGAAGATAAATAGGAAATAAGGACATCATGGGACAAGAAAGCAAAAAAATATGATGGATGAGAGAGAGAGAGTGAGTTGTTGTTGCTATTGTTATTGTTGTTGCTGGTTGTTGTTCTTTCTTGATGGTGTTGATGATGATGATACTGTTGTTGCTTGCCATACATATCAAACCTCGGAGGACTTGCTAGGTTGTGAAGTGGTGGTGGTGGTGGTGTCATGAAGGTGAGACGATTCGAAACAATAATGAAACATGGCTTGTAATATGTTCGGTCAAGCGTGTGTAGCGTGCAGATTCGATTAGTGTGTGTGTGTGTGTGTGTGTGTGTGTGTGTGTGTGTGATTTGCTCCCCGCCTGACCTCAGCAATTTGTCTCTTTGCTTTTCATTAATTTCATTCGATTGTCACGGGTTTGAAACTGAATAGCACTGTGTGGGATCCGTGCTTTCTATATTTACACTCTGTCTCACTCACTGTTCCTTTATCCTCTTCTTTTACCCTAATCCAGCCTTTCCTGTCCTTTTGTTCCTCCTCCTCCTGTTTCGTTCTGCCTCTTCCTGTCTTCCTTCACTTCCTACTTTCATCTCACCTTGTATCCCCCCCCTCTCTCTCTCTCTCTCTCTCTCTCTCTTTCTTTCTCTCTTATTGCTTCCTTTAATGTGGTCTCTGTATTTTAACCTCTTTCCATGATTGGTTCTTCTCACTGCGCCTTATGACCTCCTTGTTGTGATCCCTTGTCTTTTATTTATTCATTGCTTTGGATTTAAGATTTTTAATCAACATGGTGTTGTTATTCTTACTTTTACTGTTATTACTGGTGATGTTACTACTACTACTACTACTACTACTACTACTACTACTACTACTACTACTACTACTACTACTACTACTACTACTACTACTACTACTACTACTACTAAACGACCTCAACATTCACCAGCTGCTTGGGTTGGGAAGTTTGTTAAGAAGTAAAGAGAGACGTCGCTGGCAGACTTGAATAATTTGCTGGGATGTGTTTTTTTCTTCTCATGCACGTTAATTTCCCTGCATGGAGTGTTCGGTGGCATTTCAGCTGGGGCCTTGCAGTGGTCAGGGGCGGGGGCGGTGGGAGGGGAGGGGGGGCTGACCGGGCTTGTGTGTGTGTGGGAGGCAGTTTCAGCACCAAACCTCAGAGATGATAACACGAACTGGAATGAATGTGTGTGTGTGTGTGTGTGTGTGTGTGTATGTGTGTGTTTCTTCTCGCTCCATATATCTTTTTTTTCAGTCTCCTTCCTCCATTACACTCTTCTTTTCCCAATTCTCTCTTGCACTACTCTTCCTTTTAACATTCCTATTCTCTTCGTTCACTCCTTGTCCTTCTGAACCCACTTCATCATCCTTTCCCACCTCCTTTTCCACTTTAACCCTTTCTCTTTACTTCCCCTTCCTCGTTCTTACCATCCTACTCATTTACACCTTCCTCCTCTCTCTTTCTCTATTCCTCTCTCACTTTGCCTGTTTCATTCTCCTTTACTCCACTCCCTTGTCTCTCCTTCCGCGTCCCTTCCTCTGTCCTCTCCCCAGGCCGCGCAAAGTCATACAACAAGCTGGACTGAATCACACATCGATACAGCGCGTGGCCAGTTCCGTGAAATCGAGAGGAATGACGGAATGTGAGAAGGTTTCAAGCTCAGGCGTGTCTTGTCCCCCTTCCTGGTCTCGTGGTCTCTCTCTGGCTTCCCGACACACGCTGTGCCTTTGATGAACAGTTGCAGTCTGCCATATTCACCTCCTCCTCCTCCTCCTCCTCCTCCTCCTCCTCCTCCTCCTCCTCCTCCTCCTCCTCCTCCTCCTCCTCCTCCTCCTCCTCCTTCTCCTCCTCCTCCTGGTCTTGCTGGAATAAGTCTCCTATTGTGAAATGGTGTCGTGTTGCAGTGTCATGTTGAGTCTTGTTCAGCTCTTAACGTTTGGAGGGAAAACTGACACACACACACACACACACACACACACACACACACACACACACACACACACACACACACACACACACACACACACACATGCACAATCTAGGAAAGCTGTTGTAAAAGCAATATGTAGAAAATGTCAAGTTACATCATACAAATGTCTCGGAACAAAAACAACAACAAAATTGATGGAAAGAAAATAAAAAAATATGGTGCATGTAGAGTACAGTTTGTCACACACGCATCTGGAATGTACAAGAAGGAAGGGCAGAGAGAGAGAGAGAGAGAGAGAGAGAGAGAGAGAGAGAGAGAGAGAGAGAGAGAGAGAGAGAGAGAGAGAGAGAGAATAATACTCGCTCCCAACATATCATCATTACATATGTATTTGCAGAAAATTAAATAATCTTGACTTGTCGGTTTTGTATATAATTTTTTTTTTCATCTTTCTTTGCAACATAAACTCTTTTTTTGTCTCACCACCTGCAAGTATATCGAAGCTCAAGCCGTGTTTTTTTTGTTGTGTGTGTGTGTGTGTGTGTGTGTGTGTGTGTGTGTGTGTGTGTGTGTGTGTGTGTGTGTGTGTGTGTTGTGTGCACGGAGGCGTATCATCATTGGCACTTTCTTACTGATGCAAAAGACTAATAGAAAGAATGACAGTATTTTCTTTACTTTATTATTTTATTTTCCATCTCCCTTCTTCCCATCCTCTCCATCTTATTCATTCTCTTCCTCTACCTTTTTTTCCTCTAATATTAAATGTCATCCTTCTATTTCCTTCATTCTATTCTTTTTTTCCTTCCCAATAGAAAAAAAAGGACCAAATAATTTCCCATCTCTTTTATTCCCCCCTTCTTTTTTTCTTCCTTCTCAATATGTATCCTTCTCCTGGTCTTCCTTCATATTCTCCTCCTCTTTCTCCTCCTTTAGTTCCTTCTGTTTCTCTCACTAGCAGTTATATATTATTATTCTGACTGTTAACTCCTCTAAATAACATGCAGAAACCCACACAAACAAACCTATTAACTACCGTTTGGTCTTATCTGCCTTCCTCCTTCCTTCTCCATCTTTCTCTTTTTTCTCCTCCTCTTCCTCCTTTGTTTTTCCCTTGTCCTGTCTTCCTCCTCGTCCTTCTCCTTCCCCTCCTCCTTTTTCTTTTTCCTTCTCCTTTTTCTTTGTTTTCTCTTTAGTGCTGCCTTCCTCCTCCTCTTCCATCTCCTTTTTCTTTTTCTTATATTCCTTCTCTTCCTTCTTTGTTTCTTTCTTAGTCCTCCTTCCTCTTTTTCTTCCATCTCGTTCTCCTTCTCCTTCTCCATCTCCTTTTTCTTTTTCTCCTCTTCCTCCTTTGTTTTTCCCTGGTCGACCTGCTTTCCTCCTTCCTCTTCTTTCTCCTTCTCCTATTCTTCTCTTCCTCCTTTGTTTCTCCCTTGTCGTGCCTTCCTCCTTCCTCCTCCATCTCCTTCTCCTTCTTTTTCTTCTTTTCGTTCTCCTCCTTCTTCTTATTCTTTTCCTCTTCTTCCTCTTCCTCCTCTTCCTCTTTCTTTCCTCTTCCTCTTTGCATGTAGGTGAACGCACTCATTGATCCCCCACCACCGTTACCCTCATAATATGTAAAACTACGCTTCTTAACGCACAGGGCAAGTATCGGGCGAGTGGCGCTCACAGTCCCAGCAGTAAAGTAGCAGCGGCCGGCGACATTAAAGTAAAAGTAGCAAGAGGGAACAGCAGGAGCTAATGGTGACGAGAGGGAACACTGGCACGTGACGGGAATACATATGAAGGAGCTGGAGGAGGAGGAGGAGGAGGAGGAGGAGGAGGAGGAGGAGGAGGAGAACAACAACTAGATGGGGAAGGAGTGCTGGTGGAGGAGAAGGGTGATTTGGAAAAAAAGAAAAGGAAGAACAACAACAACAAAAAAAAAGGGACCAAAAGAATATGCACGATTAACTTAATGAAGAAGACTCGTTTTATGTAACATTCTAATACTACTACTACTACTAATAATAATAACAACAATGAAAAATAAATAGATAAAAAAATAATAATAATGAAGGTTTTCCACTACCAAAGTAATGTGAATGATGTGCTCATGATTAAAATATATTCAGTGTGTTGTTCTTAAAAGGAAGAAAGTGAGGCAAAGCAACAAACAGATAAATGAGATCAAGATGAGGATTCAACTCTACCCTGAGGACTAAGATGCCAGGGGGAGGAGGAGGAGGAGGAGGAGGAGGAGGAGGAGGAGGAGGAGGAGGAGGAGGAGGAGGAGGAGGAGGAGGAGGACAGGTATGGAAATAAGGAGGAAAGAGATGAACATAAAAGTGAGGATAGAAGGAGCAGTTTAAGAAGGATGGTGAAGGAAAATGTAGTGAAGTTATTGGTGGTGGTTGTGGTGGTGGTGGTGGTGGTGGCGCGTGGTCCTCGGGTAGGCCACGAGGGATAAATGTTGGCCAGGAGGCAGGTCACAGGAACACTGGTGAGGACAATAACCTTTTGTTTGTAAATGAAGTTGTTTGTAGGGTGGTCAGGCGTGCTCCCCTCCCTGCCTCCCTCCCTCTCTCCCTCCCCTTGACTCTCCCTCCCTCCCTTACCCTCCCCCTTCTGTTTACACTGTTGTTACCTGAGCCAACCCCGTCACACCTGGCTAATTAGTGGATGGCAGGGAAAGGACGTGTTTCAATTGTGGTGGAAGGATTTACGATACTTTGGATGTCACTGCTGAGAAATCCTGTAACCGAGGCAACATTTACGACACGATACTCCTGGACAATGCGCATTATAAACAGGGGGGAGAGGGAGAGAGAGAGAGAGAAAAAAAAAAAGAAACATTCGGAAAATTCATCCTCCTCGTGCTTGCTGTCTTGACCTGCCACACACTCTTGGACAATGGCGGGTGCTTGCCTCCCTCTGTGCCGCAGTCATGTCGCTTTCTGGATGGATGGTCAAGGTTGAGCAGCATATCTCAGGTCTGCTTTGCTTTCTCACCACGATTGTTTTATTCAAGAGCACAGAGATGATTAGCAGGGTTTTCAAGGGTGTTTCTCCAGTTAGTATTGTAGAAATCTTGTCAATCTTGTCATTAAAACCGTGAAAACACCTTGAAAAACTCGTGTACATTTAAGTAAAGCCTTTTGAAATAGTGGAGGTTGAAGTGTTTGGGAATGCGTGTCTCAGCCTCCCCGACCTTCGCCTTGACGTTATTCCCCGCGCCTGTATAGAGATGTACACGCGCGGCTCTTATCTTAATTTATTCCCCTGTAATCTGACGTGGCTGGTGTTGGCAGTAATACATTTGGGTTCACATAAGAGGCGGGAGGTAAGACTTGTGTGTTGCTAAGGAGACTAACTCTCGTATCCTCAAACACATCTGTGCTTCACCTCACCTATTTCAAAAAGCCATATTCAAATTGACGCGAATTTTTTTTCAGGTGATTTTAAAGCTCTAGAGGCAAAGTGACAAGATTTCTACATCATTTACCTGAGAAACACTCCTGAAAACCTCGTTAGTCGTCTCTGTGGCTTTTGGAAATAATCGTGGTGAGAGAGCAGAGCGTTTCTGAATAAGGAACTAAGAAAGGCTACAGGAGACTGGAAATTCCACAAACACCACCAACAACACTAGCCTCAGTCCCACTAGTGTATAACAGGTAATGTATTCCACCAAGTGAGATAAGACTGTGTCGCTGAGGAGGCTAAATAAGGCTAAATGAGACAAAAGATTCCACTGACACCACCACTAACACCAGCCTCAGTCCCACAGGTGCAGCATTTCCCCAGGTGTGTGTCCCCCAGGTGTGTTCTCATTAGTGGCATTAAGAGGAAAGTTCCAAGGGGGCAGTCAGCCGAGGAGGAATGTCGCCCCGGTGCCTGCGTGTGCATGTCGAGTGTCTGCAGTGTCAGGCGTGCGTGGGGCGGCCCGGACCTCCCCACCTGGGCCACACTGGTGCTCTGGGGGCGTGGCAGGCTGAGGGAATTTACCAGGAAGAGCTTGACCGTGGGATGTACTTGGAGGAGAAGGAGAAGGAAGAGGAGGAGGAAGAAATTGCATTATGAAAAAGAGAAGATGTGGACGATTGAAGGATGCTGGGAGAAGAAGAAAGAGGAAGAGGACGAAGTTGCATTATGAAAAAGAGAAGATGTGGGTAACTGAAGGATGTTGGAAGAAAAAGGAGGAGAGGGAGGAAAAGGAGGAGGATATTGCATTATGAAAAAGAGAAGATGTGGACGATCGAAGGATTTGGGGAGGAAAAGGAGGAGGCAGAGGAGAATTATAACTTGTATTTAGAGAAACTAGAGGAATTACAAGGCATTTCAAACAAGAGTAGATCCTTATGTCCTTACCACTCTTGTTCATTGCACTAGTCTTGTAAACACTCATTATATTACTAGAAAAAAAATCCACAACATAAAAAGAATAGGAGGAGGAAGAGGAGAAGATCTGGATGGTGTTATCAGGCCGCGTCACCACCACCGCGTCACCACCACCACCATTCCATCCAAGAGACACCAATACGGCCTCCTTTGCCTTCCACTAGAGTGTGAAAATGGACCTTACATGTTGCCTGGTGGGGAAGAGACAGATGGACAGGCGCTGGGGCGGGCATGGGCAGAGGAAGGCAAGGACAGAGGTGGACGGTGGACGGTGGACGGTGGATAGTGCGCTACGAGACGGGTTGTGTTGAGAAGAGGCAAGAAAAGGCAGATTATATTGTTCATCACGACAAAAATATGTGTAAAAAAAAATAGATGAATAGAAACTGATAGAAATAATGTAGATAAATGAATAAATGAAGATCTGACTTAGAGTGTATCTCTTTAGCGGTGTGTGTGTGTGTGTGTGTGTGTGTGTGTGTCCTTGGGGGGAGAGTGTGAGAAACGGGCGGGAGACACATTGGGACCCACAAGACGACATCCGCCCATGCGTGGGGACGAGAGAGAGAGAGAGAGAGAGAGAGAGAGAGAGAGAGAGAGAGAGAGAGAGAGAGAGAGAGAGAGAGGGAAATAGCTAATGAATTAAAGAGACGAAAAAATGCACAATTATTAATAACACGTATACACATTAACTTTACACTCCAATGTAAAAATAATGCAATATACTATTTTTTTCCCAGTTATCTGTCTTTAGATTAATTATTAAATCAAATAAATACATTGTAAAAGCGAAGCAACATTGAGGGTACTATGGTTGGTACTGACGGGGAAGCAAGTTAACATGATATCGTCCGGAAGTTCAATAAAAGACCAGGAACTGTTTGCTGTCCCTCCACCGGGGCCCGTGTTAACATTCTTTTTCTTGGATGAATTTTTAATTTTAGAATGCATCTTAATCTCCTGAAATTGGTGTTGTACTTTTTTTTTTTTATACAAAATGGGCTTTTTCATGGGAATTTATGGGTTAAAAGAGACCACCTAATAGAGGCCTCCTATCTTAAAGCCCACCCACTAGAGGACCGTTACCCCGAGTGGACGTCCAATCTCCACTCAGACCGTAGTCAGTATTCGAACTTACGCGCTCGGGGATCCCAAGGCACCCACAGCGCAAGCGGTTCCACTGTACCACTGTATCGCTAGCAGCTTCAAATTTGCTGGTGATGAGATAATGGTTAAAGTACAACACCAATTTGTGGAGGTTAAGATGGAATTAAGACTAGAAATTTGTCTAAGAAAAACCTACATACTTAAAAATCCCTGTTAATACGTACTCAGCAGCTTAGTGGAGTGTGTGTGTGTGTGTGTGTCAGTGGGCCACGCTTGCACCGCCGATGACTGATCGGATTCTTAGAAGGAGCGTAGAAAGGGTACAACGCTTTTCTCCCCTATTCGTGTTTTAGCATCCTTTCTTCGTTTCTATTTTTCTCATTTTTGTTATGACTGATTTTAGATGTTTGAAATGTTGTTATATTTGATTTTGTATAAAAGATATTTTGATCTTATCACTTAATAACTTTTGGAATGAAGTAACGGATGACTATGTAGTTGTGGCGTGTTCAGTCAATGATTTTGGCAATCAATCAATCATTCAGTCTATCATTAAATCAATTAGTCACTCCCAGGCAGACACACCCACCTAAATTCAATCATTGTATGTCCTTGTTTCTAGATTAGCTTTTATAATTGTGTTGCTTGTGCTCTTAATAGGAAGTTTTTATGTGAAGATAAGATGCGTTCATGGATAGAGATGATTGGAGGATAAAGGAATGTAAATTTTATACAAGAACTACCTCCTGTTGTCTGACTGGCATTTTACAGTTCTTATAGTCTTTCCTTCCCGTATAGAGCCTTAATATCTTCTCCTACGCTACAGTGTCCAGTTAAATAAAGCTGCGAGAGTCCAAGGTGATGTTGGACACGGTTTGATAATCTGTAAGTGACCGCTTGGAGTAAGAAAAAGTCGCGTTTGTTCGGTATACACAAAGCGAGTCACCTTGTCCCACTCCTCCCTGTTTACGTAGCGGTGAGGACTTGTCTTCTATAAAAATCTGACGCAGAGTTTTCTTCTCTTTCGGAACTTATCGAAAACACGCAACCCGGAAGACTGTGCCGTAAAGTTTTATGGAGGGAGTTCTCTGGTCCGTCCGATGGTTGAGGTGTCGGGGCTCGAACCTGGGTGAGGGCACGAGCTACACCACCTCCACTCCTAAAGGTCTATCAACAGGCTCATAAATCACAGTCCAACACTCAGAGACGCAAAATCTTAGATAAACTGTTTATATTTAGTTTTTGAAATGTTTGTTGTCCTTATATTTATATTTTCTTGCAAATTTCAGCCCCTTCAGTACAGTGACGCATTTTTATATGTATTCTCCTTATTATTGGTCGATTTTATACAGCTTCACGAATTCCTGTGATGATTAAAGTAGTTCAGACTCTGGTAATTAATCTTCTTACCTCCATAGATCCTTGTTATATCAATTACATAGTCTAATCACACACAAAACTTGTGGTAAAAATGTATCCCAGTAATGAGAGGGTCGAAGAGGGGCGCCACAGTCAGTCAGTCAGTCAGTCAGCCTTACCTAGAAATTTAGCTAAACTCACTTCATTCTCAAAACATTCATTGGATAATAGTATAGATATGATCAGCCATTCCATATTAACTTTACACCGTTATGTTTATCTTTTAGTCTCATCGAAATGTTCACTTTTATTATAATTTATATGAAGTTTCTAGTATACAAATCAACCTTTTGGAGTTCCATTTTTTTTAGAGTATATCCCCAGATTATAAACTGTTCATTGTTGAGTTCGACTAAGGTTTAAACATCTTGCTTTGCCTTTATTTATCCCTTTGAATTAATAGTTAAGTTTATAATTTTATTATGAAATGCCATTTTCTCCAGTTTAGAAGCAGCATGAGCATAACTGTTCCTTTCCTGCAGCAATATAGAGGATTGTGATGTGGCACAATTTTCTCCTTTTCTTTTGTTTTCTTGAATCCCTGAACATTGTTGTCTTGTTTCTTTCAGGACAAGGAAGCCGATCGTTACTACCACCAAGACTCAGTGACTTCAAGCAAACTCATGGTAAACTATTCCAAGTATTTTCTCATTTATTCACTTGTTTCTGGAGTTTTGACTTTTTTTCCGTCGTGCAGAGTTCAGACACATTTGCATCTCCCGGGCCAACGATCGCCGGACTGGATTTACTCGCCGCGTTTACATTTGTAGAGCTGCACGTAATATTTCACAGCGGATAATCAGTTTCATTCTTCGTTTTCCTTACCCGTAGTTTCTCCCAAGTCCATTTTCTCCTTTGCTTTCTTTCTCCAGCGCAAATATTTATGGCTTGGAGCTCATTCCTCTTTTCAAATTGTGCTAGTTTTTATCTCCTCTCTCATTCCGCGCACTTGTTCCCAGGTTGCCAAGTGCTCGTTTGTACAGCCCAACTTTGGCACTGAGGCCGCTTGTTGCTGAATTATTGAGTCCCCTGAGCTCTCGTTCCTCCCATTAATCAAGCCATGGATGCAAGTATACGTGGTTCATCGAAAGATTTTTAGAGATTCCTGGCGGTTCATGGGTGAGGACACTAAACAGAGCGAGTGAGTCAGTGCCTGTCGCTTTTCTTTCATCCCGTTTTCTCCCGCGTCAGAACACCCTCAACAAGTCCACGTGCTTCATAAAACACGCAGGGAAGGGCGAAGGGCGAAGGGCGGCTGCTCTGTGAAGGAAGGAGCGCCAGAGGTCACAACTCCTGAGCATAAAGGCTGATTACGCGGCCTCACACAACACTTCCTCCTACACCTCCCACATCCCTTATCACACGCCCCCTCGCCTTTCATCTCCAGCCACGCCCCCTTCTCGCCGTACCCACGTCCTCCCACACACGCCACTATCTCCCATACCTCCTTCCTTCCCTCCCACATCATTTGTCTCTCCGATAAGAGGAAAAGTAATGGGTAAACAGGATACCTAGCTATGTAATTTTAGTGGCTGAGACTCGATCATCTACAGAAGGGTCCCGGCCTCTCGTGTCCCTTGCCGCCTTGCTTCCCAGAGGTATTTCAGAGGGAAGGGGGGTTGGAATGGATTGGTGGGGAGGGTGGAGGGGCTTGTTAGCGGCCGTCACACCTGTCCGCCGCCCCTACCTGTGCAGAATAGAACCCAAATTGCTCGTAACTCTCCAATAAAGTCCTAATAAAGGTGCAGATCCCATCGAGAGTATTAGTTTATGTACCTGGGATTGCTACAGAGGGTGGTGATGGTGGTGGTGGTGGTGGTGGTGGTGGTAGGAGCATGAGGAGTAGGTGGAGAGAGCA
Source organism: Callinectes sapidus (assembly GCA_020233015.1). Lineage (NCBI taxonomy): Eukaryota > Metazoa > Arthropoda > Malacostraca > Decapoda > Portunidae > Callinectes > Callinectes sapidus. The sequence continues at coordinate 12,961,101 of CM035200.1, read as the reverse complement.
CAGGGAGAGCAGGAGGAGGAGGAGGAGGAGGAGGAGGAAGAGGAGGAAGAGGAGGAGGAGGAGGAAGAGGAGGAGGAGGAGGAGGAGGAGGAGGAGATGGGTAAGGGATTAGAAAGTAATGTGGAAGAGGAAGAAGAGTAGGAGAAGGAGGAGGAGGAGTTACATAATACAGATCGTTTGGATATCTCCTCCTCCTCGCCTGCACACACACACACACACACACACACACTATAGGATAAGAGAAACAATTAAATAGTACCACATCAACGAGGTTATGAGAGAGAGAGAGAGAGAGAGAGAGAGAGAGAGAGAGAGAGAGAGAGAGAGAGAGAGAGAGAGAGAGAGAGAGAGAGAGGGGGGGAGGGGGGGGAGGCACTGGTGTAATGGTTCACGGCTTATTTACTGTACACCCACAGATAACACACACACACACACACACACACACACACACACACACACACACACACACACACACACACACACACACACACCCACACACACACACTTGCAACATACGTCAAGTAAATTCCTCAAGATATTGTTTAACTTTTTCTTTGTTCTCCGTTTTCTTTACTGTTACAGAAATCCGATAGGCAAGTCTCTCTCTCTCTCTCTCTCTCTCTCTCTCTCTCTCTCTCTCTCTCTCTCTCTCTCTCTCTCCCTCTCTCTCTCTCTCTCTAAGAAGGTCAAAAGTGAATGTCTCATGAAAACACGACCATTTCTTTAAGCATTACTCTTTTCTTCTTAAGTAAAGTAAGAAAAATAATTTATGTAAAAGAAGATAGGTTGTATTTGAAATAGTTCTCCCTTCTCTTCCAAAATTAAAGAAAATATTTTAAAAACGCGGAAAAGATTAATACTTTACGGAGGATGGAACGCTGAAATGATAATCTTTTTTTTTTTTTGGGTATTAACGTTCGTAAAATCGTTAATATTTATTGTTCTAGTATATTACTCTCTAGAAATTTCAACAATCCTTAATATATGTAACTGAATATTTTGTTGTTGTTTTTCTTTCCCTGGTAAAGAATATGAGTAAAAATAACTCTTTATGGAGGATAGAAGTGTATGATAATCTCTTTTTTTTTCTTGCATTATCGTTCGTAAAATCGTTACCATTTATTCACCTAGTATATTGCGCTCTAAAAATTTCAACAGTTCCTACTATAAGTAACTGAATATATTTTGTCGTCAGGTAAAGAATATGCGTAAAAATCACTTTTGCTTCTATAAACTTTATTCACATGCTTTCGTCATTTTTCCATTCGTGAAATTCGAAAGTAAGCCAAATTTACAAATATGGAAATATCGCGTAAGTAAAACTGGGGAAAAAATAGTGGGAACTCGGAAATACGTCACGAAATTTGAGGAATTGCTTCGTGTGTGAGACGAAAAAAAATTGGCACACGCAAGGAGGGAGGAAGAGTCATCTGAGGAGCAGCCTGAAGGAGAACCCAGCGAGGAGAGAACTTGCTTAACCTCATCAGTACTGGGACACATTTTTACCACAAGTTTGGGTTGTGATTAGAAGATTTTATTGACAGGAAGGGTCTATGGAGGTCAGAAGATTAATGGCCATAGTCTATTACTATTTCATTCCCCACATGGGTTTCTGAAGCTGTATAAAATCGAGAAATATATGCAGAATAAATATGAAAAGTGCGTCCCAGTGCTGAAGGGGTTAAAAGATTAGTGGCTTTTTTTTTCTCTCTTTTTTAATGAAGAGGAATTTGCATTGAGTTAGCCATGAGACAAATTTGCAAAGATGATCAACCCTACTCTTCTTTTTGTCTTTCCTTTCGTGCTTCACTTTTTTCCTCATTTTAATTTCTTTACATTTTCTTTCACTTTCATTTCATATTACTATCCACTCTCTTTTTATTTCTTCCTTCCCTTTCCCTTTTTCTTCCCTTCAGTATTCTTTCCTTTTTTTCATTCCATTACTTTCCCTTCTCTTTTCTTTCTTCCTTTCCTTTCTGTTTTTAATTATCTTCCATTCTATATTCTTTCCTTCATTTCATTCCATTACCATCCCTATTTTCTTTCTTCTTTCCTTTTCCTTTTTTCTTCCCTTCCCTTCAATATTCTTTCCTTCATTTCATACCATTATTATCCGTTCTCTTTTCCTCTTCCTTCCCTTTATTTATTTCTTCCCTTCCCTTCAATACTCTTTCCTTCCATCCTTAATTCCTCTATTCTCAGTACTGAAGGGATTAACTTTTTATCTCCCAAGGGTTTCATCAGATCTTAACATGTAAAGGACTTGTTGATACGTGTTGTCCTTTGCTCAATACTGTCTATATTTACCCTTCCAGATGAGTGATGGAACTTGAGCTTTGAGAATATTTAAGTTTATTCTATGCTGTGAGAATTGTGGAAAGGTCATGTGTTTATAACTGCAGTGAGTGAGAGACTGACAGTTATTGGATACCTCAGTGCATGTTGCCTTCAGTTAAGTGATAACCTTGTTGTATTTATATGCTGTAACTGTCCTGGTTTTCTCTCTCTCTCTCTCTCTCTCTCTCTCTCTCTCTCTCTCT
>CM035200.1:12950872-12956151 GCA_020233015.1 Callinectes sapidus | reverse complement strand
GAGAGAGAGAGAGAGAGAGAGAGAGAGAGATGAATGAATACACAAAGAAACCAAATAAAACATAAAGGAAGACCAAACTATAGTAAAAGAGTAAGAGAGAATACAGAAAATGCAATAAGAAACGAACCGAACTTGTAAAAAATTATAAAGAATAAATAAAAAAGAACTATAGAAGGTAATAAAGTAGAACGGATGAAAGAATTAGGAAGGAAGGAAGAACAGGAGGAGAATAAGGGAGGAAGGAAGGAAGGTAGATGAACAGAAACCACGTGGTAACTCAGAGGGATAAAATTTCCCCCCCCCCCTCCTCTCTCTCTCTCTCTCTCTCTCTCTCTCTCTGATCCATCTTTCCATCCCAAATAGTTTCCTTTTACCACAACAAGATATATGCGCGTGGTGGGTCGGTGTAGCTGTGTGTGTTAGTAATACTGGTAATAATAATTGGTTTTGGATTAGATGTCGATATTAAGTAAGGTCCGTCTTAAGAAACGCTTTGCTATTTCACCACGACTATTTTCTAAGGCCCACGGAGATGATTAGCGAGGTTTTCAAGAGTGTTCCTCCAGTTGGTAGAAATCTTGTCACTATGTCTCTATATACAACCGTAAAATCACCTTAAAAAACCTCGTGTCAATTGAGATACAGCGTTTTGCAAGTGATGGGCGTGAAGGAAAGAAGTGTTTGAGGAGGTTTTCAAGAGTGTTCCTCCAGTTGGTAGAAATCTGGTCACTGTGCCTCTAACATACAACCGTAAAATCACCTTAAAAAACTCGTGTGAATTGAAATGAAGCGTTTTGCAAGAATGAGGTGAAGGAAAGAAGTGTTTGAGGAGGTTTTCAAGAGTGTTCCTTCAGTAGGTAGAAATCTTGTCACTGTGCCTCTATATACAACCGTAAAATCACCTTAAAAAACCTCGTGTCAATTGAGATACAGCGTTTTGCAAGTGATGGGCGTGAAGGAAAGAAGTGTTAAAGGAGGTTTTCAAGAGTGTTCCTTCAGTTGGTAGAAATCTTGTCACTGTGCCTCTGTATACAACCGTAAAATCACCTTAAAAACTCGTGTCAATTGAAATAAGGCGTTTTGCAAGAATGAGGTGAAGGAAAGAAGTGTTTGAGGATGCGAAGTATAAGGAATGAGGTGAAGGAAAGAAGTGTTTGAGGATGCGAGGTATAAGGAATGAGGTGAAGGAAAGAAGTGTTTGAGGATGCCAGGTATAAGGAATGAGGTGAAGGAAAGAAGCGAGGTATGAGGAATGTGGGTTCTGGTGGGCAGGTGTGTGAGTGGGCACTCGCGGGAACCACCAGGTGAAGAGAGTGTTGTGTTGCCCCTCCCGCGTCCTCCAGGTAAGTAACGGTAGGGAAAGCTTCATTAATTAACCTTCTTATTCAGGTTAATTGTATGAGGTGCCTCGGATTAGTCTCGCTGTGGTAGATGTTTCATTGTCCTGTTCCTAGCCTAACTGTATCTTTTCTTTTGCATTGTTTTTGTGTACGCTCTCTCTCTCTCTCTCTCTCTCTCTCTCTCTCTCTCTCTCTCTCTCTCTCTCTCTCTCTCTCTCTCTCTCTCTCTCTCTCTCTCTCATAGCAAAAAACCTATTCATTTAACTATCCTACACGTAAATTCGTTTCCTCTCTATGTTCTCCTAACTTTCCCTTCTTCATTCCAATTCCTTCCTCTCTTCCTCTCCACCTTCAGTTTAGCATACCCTTATCCTCCCCGGCACTGCATCCTACCCTCTCCCTCCTCCTTTGTTACCCTTCCCTCCTTCCTTTCATTACTTCCTTCCACCCTTATCCTTCCGTTCCTTCCCGCCTCGGTGCCTTGCTTCCCCCTGCTCCCTCTACATCATCCCGCTCCTCTAACGGTCGGATGGGAAGAATCCTAATTTATTAATTAACGGAAAGAGTCGCGTTAATTAAATTGTTATGCTTTAGTAGGCAGCTCAGTGGGAGGTTGCTTTTACCCCTCACGCCTCCTCCTTCTCCTCCTCCTCCTCTTCTTCCTCCTCTTTCCCTTCCTCTTTTCTCTCAGTAGTGAAGGACAGGATAAGTATGGAAAAGGAAGTAGGAGAAAATCAAGAGTAGACTTAGGAAGGTAAGAGAATTTGGGAGGAAATGAAAAGGGTGGAAGGAAGGCAGGAATGAAGGAAGGAGGGGAGGAAGGAAGGAAGGCAAGGACAGTGTAGTGTTTTAAGGGAAGATGGAGAGGAAGAAAGGCAAGAAGATCGCTGCTTAATTATACCTATGAGTGGATGGACAGGATGAGAGAGAGAGAGAGAGAGAGAGAGAGAGAGAGAGAGAGAGAGAGAGAGAGAGAGAGAGAGAGAGAGGGGGGGGGGGGGGGGGGGGGGGGGGGGGGGGGGGGGGGGGAGCGGGGGGTTGATTTAAGCACATCTATGAGCAGCAAGCAAGCCATCGATATTGTGACCACGCCATCGGTCGCCTCCGTGGACGCCATACCGGAGCGGCGCACCATTAGGTAAACACAGTGGCGTGCCTGCCTGCCCAGTGCCCGCCGCCCTGCTCACTCTGGAGACTCCCGCGCTGCCCCGTAATGCCCCGGGACGCTTCGCAGAACAGATGCCACGACGGCGTAACTTTCGGGGAAAACCTGAACTCGTCTGTGTACTCCGGTGGGGCCACTTCTTTCCTCGCGCTTCCCACCTGCCTCCTCCTCCTCCTCCTCCTCCTCTCCTTTCCTCTCCTCTCCCATGCGCGAACGGGTCCCTTTTTTTTCAGGGCTTTACCGCCTGGTTGGGAGCCGCGGGGTGGTTAGGGCTGACCGTCCCGCTTCCCAGACACCACAGCATCACCGCCTTTTCTGCATGTAGTACGGAGACTCGCCGCCCACCCGCGTGACCTCCCGCTCATCACACGTGGCTCTCAGGCATCTAATCGAAGCCTTGTCTTGCACAGCTGGCGGTCTTTCCATCCCTCCTTGGCGCAGCTGGAGGTCGGCAATAGTCTGGGTGGACCACCAGGAGCCTCGAGCTAAAGTCGAAGTAAATCAAGACCTAAGTGGCCTGTAGCAACAACCTACTTTCATATCGCTCTATCGTCCCCTTGGCTCGCCCGGTCACCTCGCTGGCTAACCGTCTTTGCTATCCCGTCGTCCCGCAGTCCTCCCGTCACCTCTCATCGCTTCAGGAGAATGCTGCGCCTGTCCCTTTCCCCTTAATAGACTTGTTGCGGGGAAGCGTCTCAATTCTCGCTCTCTTTATGAGTTTTGTATCTCTTCATCCCAGGCCATTAAGTAGTAATAATTGGATGATACCAATGATTGTGGTAGTGCCGGTGGAAACAAAAGAGAAAATTGCATTGTGGGAATCACACGTTGACCCAACAATCAGGTGCAATACTGAGGTGAATTAACCATCTTATTTTCTATGATTGTCTTATTTATGTGCCCTCCACGCGTCCAGGGAAACCATAGCCTGCCGTATGTTCAGACGCTACTATACACAAGAGTCAAGTCTCAATAAGGAGGCGCGCAATATATGTAGCGTATATCGGGTCGCCTCTAGATGGTCAAACAGTAATTAACAGGCGATAGGAAGCTTGCCACCCTCCCTTTGCCAGAGTACCGATCAAGATTTTATTATTTGATAGGCGTCATAATCAAGGATTGAAGGTATATAAGTACAGGGGTCTTGTCGTGGGAAATGCTTGCAGGCCATTTTTCTCCTCTTCGCCACCTCCGCCACGCCCTCCCTGTCCCGCCTGCCTCCTCTTTCCTTCCCTCCAGCCTCCAACCTCCAGCCGCCGTACCCAGCCAGCCCAGACCTAATCAGACCATACCCAGATTCTATTAATTTTGTCCCTCTTCCATTCTATTAATTTCAGAAACTAACCAATTTCGCTGGAGTGTGTGTGTGTGTGTGTGTGTGTGTGTGTGTCAGAGAGAGAGAGAGAGAGAGAGAGAGAGAGAGAGAGAGAGAGAGAGAGAGAGAGAGAGAGAGAGAGGAGAGAGCGAGGAGAGAGAGAGAGAGAGAGGGGGGGGGGAGTGGTGGGGGGAGAAGGCTCTTTAGGTAAATAAGTTGTCGGCATAGCTTTGTATCATTCTCTCAGCCTCATTTCCTCTGGCCTCGTCTCCATCGGCCGCCGTCCCTCACCGCTGCCCAGGAAACGGGAGTCAATATCTTAGAGGGAATATTTTTTGCACATTTTACGACAACCTTTTTTGCGAGGAGAGTTGCCCGTCTGTGGTTTAGTTGGTAGCTGTTTTAACGCGACGTGCATTTCCTGAATGAGATTTACACTTGTGTTTGTACAAGTATAAGGTGAGGAACGGACCTGTTAGTGGCTGGCTGAGCTCCCCGCGGGCATCCGTAACGCTAACTCGATGCCCCACGATCCTGAGAACTCGTTGCGCCGCGTGTTAAATCTCGATGAAGCTTTTGTGAGGCTAATGATGCGTGACGCGGAGACGTGGCTTCCGTCTCCTGGGACGCGCCACGTTCAGGAGGCTGGGGCTGTGGTGGGCAGTGGAGCGTGTAACAGTGACGTTCAGTTGTCCTTACCGTATTACGTAATAATGTTGATGTCAAGTCTCTACCTACATTACCCTGTCTTGTGTCAGGATTGCGTTCTGTCCGCCGCCACGGGCCGCCGCGGGGCTGCGACGCATCACCTGCTGCCCACTCACTGCACACGATCTATCTAAATTGGCATCAAGACAACTACCGCAGGATTTTTACAAAACCAGATATTTTACGCATAATCTGATAGAAAACTTGATGTATAGCGGGATCCATCGGTCACCTCCTGGCTCTCGGCGTCACCGCGGGTCGGGGCCAACATGGAGGTTCCTTGATTTATGAATAAATCAACGCTTGTAACGGAATGCCACGAGAGGCGTGTGGTCAGTGTCCGCTCCGCTGCAGTAGCCGGGCGAGGCAACCATCACAGGGACTACTGGTAATCACGCCTTGCTCTGACACACGGGAGGGAAGGGGGGATAGGGGAAGGTGTGCGTCTGTGTGTGTGTGTCCTGCGTTGTGACCATCACCACTTTCACCACCACCAGAAGTCATCAATCTGTTGGTGATGGTTGCAGTCAAATTGGCAGGCATTCACTCCCTGAAGGCCACATACTGCCCCATTAAGTGCCGTACTCTAATCTTCCTCCCTGATGTAGCCACGACCTCCTGCCCGCCTGCCCGTGGCCTCAGACGCCCTTGTGAGGCTGCCGCGACCCGGGAACATTTTAGAAAGGGAATAAATATTGAGGAAAAGATCAATTTTTCCCTTTAATCCCACACACGTGAAGACTACTCTGCC
>CM035200.1:12940872-12948372 GCA_020233015.1 Callinectes sapidus | reverse complement strand
AATGAATAAGTGGAGAAGGGAACAAGGAAAAGAAAGGATGGAGAGAGTAGGAGGAGGAAGAGGAGAAGAAGGCGGAAGAGGTAAAAAAATTGTTGAAGAATAATCGTGGCAAGAATAATAAAAGCAAAATAAAATAAAATAGACACCACCTTCCGCAAGAGAGAGAGAGAGAGAGAGAGAGAGAGAGAGAGAGAGAGAGAGAGAGAGAGAGAGAGAGAGAGAGAGAGAGAGAGAGAGAAAGTATTCATGTCATCTTATCGGTCACCATCACCATTACCTCCCATCTCCCCGTGAAAGCAGAGGTATATTCCAGGCATACATATTCCCTCCTCACTATTGTCCTCTGGTATCGACCCGTCAGCGGCAGGTGTGTCCCTTCCCGCCTAACACCTGTGGTCGCGGCGCCTCCCCTTCCCCTTGCTTCCCTTTGCCGCCACCTGCCCCCCGATAGATCTCAGCTGTACCGAATCTCAGTCATCTGTGTATAATGACTCAATAATCAGTTTCGTTTCGTCCCTTACAATTCTAAAGGCCCTCAAGTTCCCCTGAAGAAGCACACAGCGAAACTAGTGGGGGAAATTCTCATCTTTTTCCACTTGTTTTCTTTTCACCTCCGCTTACGATTCCAATTTCATTTACAGTTCCATAAGAAGTTCTTGAAATTGCACTCATTACTGGATTTTATTGCGTTTATATACTGCCAGATTGAGTTACAGTTCCTAAGGGCAATGTAGGTTCAGAATTTCACTTACACTGCTAAATTGTCTTGTTTTCACTATTGTTTTCTTGTGTGTTTCCGGCTATGTAATGACAGACCACCTTGCTTGCATACACGTGGTTTCAGAATGCAATGCAGGATCAAAATGACGCTTGCATTGCTGAAGGATATTGTTAAGTTTGTTCTTCTTTTGAAAGGTGGTATTTTGTATCTAATATTTGCTTGTAACGCTGGAAATAACATGAGATTTGTTGTATATAAGAACAATGTGTTTAGAGAGAAATTTAGTTGTGTTTGTGTTTTTTTTTTCTTCCTTTTTTTCTGTTTTTCTCTTTGGAAAGGTGGTATTTTTGTGTAATCTTTGCTTGTAACGCTCGAAATGACATATGATTTGTTACCTATAATAACGGTATGTAGAGAAAATGTTATCTAATCTCAGTCTTTTTCATTTTTTTTCTTTTTTTTTCTTTACTGCCTTCTTGATTTAACAGCTCCTGAATTCGTAGCTTCCTGTTGTCTTATCATCTAAGTCTCTGCAAATCCGTCCCTCCGTCAAGTGATTATAGGTTCCTGAAGCGTATATACCAAGGCTTTCCCACATCCCCTCCCAAAACCTTCCCCCCCCTCTTCCCCCCTCCTCCCTCCTCTTCCCTCTCTTCATCCCTCCTATCGTCAATCCTGAACAAATAGAGGCGCCGCGATAATTCCCTCACGCCCCGCGCATCCCCTGATCCTCCTGATGCGCGGTTACTCCCTACCTCCCTCCCTCCCTCCCTTTACTGGCCATTACTCTCCACGGAGGATCTTATTAGCTAATCATTTATGGCCCTACGCTCCTTCAAGACACCAACGTAACCTTCGTCCCCACTTCGCTCTCGTTTTATCAGCCGGAAATTAGTGTTTTAGTGGTGTTCTTAAGGTCGAAGAATAAATATTCATCAGAATTATTATAGTGAAGGGCTTTGATTGAATTAGCGTCAGTCTTGTGGTGAGGAAATTAGGGCCAAAGTGACGTGAATTTGCGGTGGGAACGTGTCGGTTGTTGCTTTGTCGGTCCGAGTTTTACGAGGGAAGGATGAGCTCTCCTCTCCTCCCCCCTCCCCCCCTCCCCCCTCTTCTCTCCCAAGTCCCTCTCTGTCTTTCCCGTTGGTTGGTTATTTCTAGTGAGCGTTTTTTTTCTTTTTTTTTCTCACGCATACTTTCCTTTCTTATTTTTTCCTTACTTTTTTTATGGCCCGGCCTTGGCGCGGTAGCCACAGACACCTAAGTTTACGACCCTGGCGGCGGAACCCACAGTGACTCGCGACGCCTCAGGAACCGCGTGCTGCTCCTTAGGGAGAGAGAGAGACCTGCCCCTGCCTTGCCATCTCTCACTCCCTCTCTCTTTTTTTTTCTTCCTATAGCGTTGTTTGTACCGCCCCACTTTTTTCTTGATTTTCTATCTCTTGCTTCGTTTTTCTTTTATTCTGTTTCTTCTTTTATTCTGCTTCTTTTTCACTTGATACCATTGTTCCTTCTTGTTGTCTACTGTGATATATTTTTTATTATATTTTCTGACTTCCTTTCTCCTGCATCAATTTCTTTCCTCCTTTCTCCTTTTTCTAAGTAATTCTAATTTTACCTCTTCTTTGTTCTTTTCCTTTCCTCTTTCTTATTTTTTTTTCTCATTACTTATATACCGATTAATTTTGTAGTATATATTGTTTTTATTAAATGTATTATTATTTACGCCATTCATTATTCACATCATTCATCTACTACTAGCCTTACCTCGCGTCACAAGGCCAGTCCAGTCCCTCCCATCCCCACGCAGCACCACCATCCCTGACCCCGCCGAAGGCCTCACCGTATCGCTAACTGGACAAGATGTCCCTCAAGATTTGTGAGGCTCCAACAGCCACTCATCCTAGTCACTAATCTGATCAATTATGCCGGAGTTTGTTTATCTCGAGTCATCTTAAGCCGGCGGTGGGAGGGAGGCAGGTGGGTGTTGTCTGGCAGGAGACTAGAAGGTTACAGGTTTGTTTAGACGGAATATTTATTTATTCATTGAGAAAGATCAGTGGTGGTGGAAGGAATGCCGCATCCTGCACCACCTTCTGACCTTAGTTAACCCTTAAATATTCCCGTTTTCTTTCCCATCACGCGACTCTTCGCGCGTATTGGAGGAAAATGGGCTGGAGATTGCACCAGTGATGTCGCGGTTTTGTTAATGTAGAGAGGGGACATCAAGTTACTCTCCTCACCGACTCTCCCGTCCTGCTACTCGCTTCTTTTGTATACATTCGTTAGGAGAAATAATACGCGTACCCTATGCGTCAGATTTATTTACTTTCCTCGGCCGAGATAAGACAGGAAGGGCCGTCCGTACCACGAGGAGTGCCGGGCGGAGATGAAGTGCGGCGGGTGACACGCTACAGAAGGTGTACTAATTAGCAGACATAACGCGGCACACTACATGCCTGCTCGTCCTTAGATACCGCACGGAGGGATTAGTAACGCACGGCTTAGATCTCGGCGTGTATAATTCTTCATACCAGACTTAATTTCTAATCCCATCCTCCACTGACCTTCTCCGTCTTTGCTCTTCCTGCCTTTCTTTTCTCCCTTCTTCTTCGCCCTCTGTGTGCTGGTGGGGTCCACGGGGCGCCTTGTTTGTTGTCGTCACGGGCTATCGGCAGAGCCACCTCTATCAGATAGCTTCCTTGGGCAAACCTCGTGGGAGAGAGGCGTGCGAGGACAACACCGGGAGGACAGGGAGGCTGCTGCTTGAGGCTTATGTAATCCCATTTGGGTGCAGCTCCTCCAATCCCATCCTGTCAACTGGGTCTCCCACATGTCAGTCCCTTAAATAGATCGTCTCTTAATTAACTCCGGACGAGTTTTAATGCCGTGTATTAATTGGGGATGACACTAATCTCATGCGTCCCTAAGATAAACAAGGCTGAGGTGACCGAGTGTCGGTGTCCCTCGCGGTGCTGCGCAACGAGGCAGCAGGAGTGCCTTTCGCGGCGGCTGCACATCACCTCCACTCCCATAAGGCGAGTTCGATCCTAGTTATGAGTCCGTTCCAGGGGACGACGCGGCGGGATGCCAGGCCAGGGATGTCACTGTCCTGTAGTGGAGGGAGGGAGGGAATGAGGGGGGAAGCTGCAGGAGGGACGCAGAAGGGCAAACATGGGTGTGGCGGACTCATTTTTTTGCGTCATGCGAGTGCAGATGGTCCTGCCCACGTATGCAAAATAGAATATAGTTTTAACATTATTGTGTTCGCAAAACTTAAACTCCTCCCATATTATTAATACTCTTGCGTTGCTTACACGTTGAATTCAACCAAGTTTGTACTGGATTTCATTTGTTGGAAATATTTTTTTCGTTTTTTTTTCATATTCCTAAAAATTGTCCTGAAATCAAACCGTATATGCAGTAATGTATTTTCTTTATGCTTTAGAATGCCTGGCCGGAATGGGGTGCGCTGCGGTAGGTACGCACTGAGGAATAATATTATCAGCTGAAATATTGGCGGTGTGAGAACTGGAAATTCACCAAAAGACTAGTTTTTCCCCGCCCTGATGACAAGCGAGGGACTCAAGGCTAACGAAAAGTTTGTATCGATTTCTGTCCTGGCGAAATTGCCTTGTCACGGCCAACGCTCTTGTTGAATTCTGCGCCGCTTTTACATGTATGTAATTTTCGTCACATCCTTCCTCTTGGGATTTTATTATTTCCACATCATCACACCGCTGACCCGCCATTACTTCATCGAGTCCCATTGTTATCATTATCGCTATTATCGTGATTGCCACCATTGTCATTCCCAAGGCGCTATTTACGACACCATTCTTCCATATCCACTGCTGCTCCTCCAACATAACTCTCACCTTTCCTTTGCCACTGTGAGACTCCAGTTTGAACTGCACGATACCTGAGCTGCCGTGCCAGTGTCTGGGTGTCGTAAGGTCGCGGCGATAACCCAGCAATGGACCGCGACTTTCACTTCCCTTGACATACGCGACGAAGGAACAAGCAAGGCAGGAAGAAAGTACTTAGCTATTGGTGCTCCCAGCCATCCCGTTACCCTGTTACCTGCAACAATGAGGCATGGGACAAGGCTTACCACTCCGCGCCTCTCCGCCTCTCCCCTCAAGGCGGTTTGGGAGAGAAGGAGGGGAGGCAGAGAAAGGGTCGCGACGCAGCACCATGCAACACCGACAGCTTCGAGGCAGTACAGAAATCTCCTTACCTGGATCCATTTGAACACAGTTGATGGGAAGTCCCTCATATTTCCCGGATATTTAGTCCTCTTCGGATAACATAATTTTCTTTTCTCACACGCAGTCAAGCAGATACATGGGGTTATAAACTTTAATTATCTTTCCACTTTACTCACTCCACACGTTGTCACAAAATGTCCCGTAAATATGTGAAGGAGGAAAACTTTTTCCTCGCACTTTCGTCACACTCAAGTTACTGCAGCACGGCAGGATGAGAACGGCGCGCACTCACTCCAGTATAGCACCCTGCCTGTCCTCGCCTTGGGTGGCTGCTCCCTCTCAGCTCCGGCGACCCGTGTTCCTCTCGCCCCTCGCCTCCAGACCAGACTGAAAGGCAGAGGGATTTCCCGCGCGGCCAAAACCAATCCATAGTGTTCAAAGCCCCGCGGCTGCCAACGTCCGATTCCCCTCACGGTCCTTACCACACGCCACCACACCCACCACCCGAGGACGCCAACCAGAGCTGGCTAACTACACGCACTTTGAAACAATCCCCAAAACCTCCCTTTTCCTTCACGTACAAGTATCATAACGTGTTACGAAGTTATCAGGAAGGTGTGATGGCGATTCGTGCGTAGCGATGGAGGGTCTGGACGCTGGTGACGTCAGGGCGCGCGCGAGGGGAGGCACGTGCTGGCTGGAGCAGCTGCACGGGTAACGAACGTCGGGTCCAGCGGCATCCAGACACAATGTGCGAGGCTGGTGGCGTGGGAGCGGCGGCGACGAGATTCCGACACGCAGATCCTCCCTTGCTCTTGTTGCTCTCGTTAAAACTGGGAGGTGCTGTGTGTGTCCTTCTTGGGAGATGCTCCGACAAACACACACACACACACACACACACACTCTCTCTCTCTCTCTCTCTCTCTCTCTCTCTCTCTCTCTCTCTCTCTCTCTCTCTCTCTCTCTCTCTCTCTCTCTCTCTCGGCTTTCCTTTTTCATTATGCATTTATCTATCTATTTATTCTTTCTTCATACCAACAATTATGTATTATTCATTTACTGCCACCTTCTTGTCATCTATCAGCCGTGTGTGTGTGTGTGTGTGTGTGTGTGTGTGTGTGTCTGTGCAGGTGTGGAGTTCTGATCCCTTCCCTCCCCTTAGATGTGTTGGAAATAACGGTCACTATCACCACCACCACCACCACCACCACCACCACCACCACCACCACCACCACCACACGACTGACAACATTTGCATATTCACCGTCACGGGAAGGGAAAAAAATTACGTTTAAAATTCACAACATCCTCTGGTAACGTGAATGTTTCCAGCGAATTGTGAAATTAGACAACACTTGAAGTTTAAAGAAGAAATATGATGATGTGGTTGGTGGTGATGCTGGCGGTGGTGATGGTGGTGGTGGTGATGGTGGTGGTGATGAGTGAGTGTATTTACCTTAGTTCCTGTTCCCATAATTACCATGAATATCAGGAGTGTTTGTTAATTTCTCCGTACCAGTTTTACCGGCATCACATTTCTTGATGTATGTTAACCGCCAATGAAGTAACAGAAGAACAACAAGGTGAAGAAAAGAACAAAACCTGAAAAAAAGAAAAAAACAGGAGGGTGGAAATAGAACAAAAAAACAGGGAGACAAAGAGCAAGAACGAGAATATATAACAACAAGGATGAACGACGGGAACAAGAACAAGAAAAGCCAGAACGAGACGATAAAGAAGAGAAACGAGAACAAGAACAAGAAAAATTAAGAGGAAGGGGGAAAATATGAACAAGTAGAACGAGAATAACAACACTATTATCCTTTCCACCACCTCCACAACCGCCACCACCACCATCACCACCACCACCACCACCACCACCACCACCACCACCATATGTCACCCCCATCACCACCATTAAGCAAATACCAAGAGGCATTAACTGAGGATGTCACACAATAGGAAGACGGAGAGGAGGAGGAGGAGGAGGAGGAGGAACTCAGTCAGACAGGTAGCGGTGCCCATTGACCAGGTGAGGGTGTAAGTGAGAATAGGTGGTAATTAAGACGTTTGTAGTCGACTTGAGGAATGGCAGAGGTTAGGAGGAGGAGGAGGAGGAAGAAGACGACGAGAAAGAGGAGGAAGAGGAGGAGGAGGACTAGAGAGAGGAACCTATAAGAGAGGAATCAATAAATCAAGGATGCAGTAAAAATATGTAAAATGTAGAAATGGTAGGTAGTGTTTGTTAATGGTGATAGATATACTATGTTTGTTATATTTTTCCTTTCTTGCTCTCCATGTGTGTGTGTGTGTGTGTGTGTGTGTGTGTGTGTGTGTGTGTGTGTGTGTGTGTGTGTGTGTGTGTGTGTGTGTGTGTTTACCCGTCCCTTCACTGCTCGCTTTACGTCACTTTAAATCGCTTTTGTTGTTCCTCGTGCAGTGAAATGTGAAGCAGACGAACAAATGCATGACCCGTGTATTATTCCTCACATTTTCTCTCCGTCCTGAACCTAGATTGCTGGGAACTCTTGACCCCAGAGAGAGAGAGAGAGAGAGAGAGAGAGAGAG
>CM035200.1:12864360-12888493 GCA_020233015.1 Callinectes sapidus | reverse complement strand
CTCCTGTCTCTCTCTCTCTCTCTCTCTCTCTCTCTCTCTCTCTCTCTCTCTCTCTCTCTCTCTCTCTCTCTCTCTCTCTCTCTCTCTCTCTCTCTCCACATCCATTAGCTCCCCCGTACCATTTTTCCACAAGTGCTGCACGGTGCTAGGTATCTCCCTCTTCCTTCATTCCCTCCCTTCATTCCCTTCCGCTTCCATCACACACTACATTCCCAAGCGTTCCTCCCTTCCCTTCATCTCCTCCCTCACTTCCGTCACACGCCGCTGAGCTATACTGCGTCCTTTTACTCCTTCCGTCACTCCCTAGGCTACACTACACCGTCTTTCTCTTATCCCTTCGTTTACACACACTACAGGACCACAGCTGTACCACCACGTGTATCCCTGCACTACCCACTCGCCCCTCGCCTCTCCAGCGCCGTGCCAACACTCAGCATTCAGCCCCGCCATACAGTCCCACGGGCGAGGACACGTCACTTATCAGCACACCAGCTTTCACCGGTAGACCTTCTTGTTGATTCTGTTAGGAAAACTAATCAAACCCTGTGGACACAACGTTTGCTCGGATTCATCCACGCGTAAACTCATTCAGCATGACCGAACCGTATTTATCTCGGAACAAACTAATGAATTTCGGGAACAATTTCGTTTTATTCATGTCGTAAATTCGCCCCGTTGGTTTCTTTATTCTTATTCGATTGGATTAAATGTGCGCCGGTGGGTCAGAAATAAACATTTACTTGTGCGGGGAAACACAATGTCACTTCACGTTATCAGAATCACATGTATATAATCCTCGGGTAATGTGAAATGCAACCACTCTATTATGCCTGTTTACAAACTAGTTACTACTGTGTAATGGAAAGCCGATCAACAACGACTGTGCTCAATGGAACGCCCTTATGCCTGTGTCACCATAAGGGAATCTATTGCCGAATTTTGGAAAAGCACCAACAGGCACATAATCCTGGCCCTGCTGGTAACAGTGGCAGTGAGGGACCCTTGTGCAGAGTGACGGGTCACTGGCAGGGGTGAAGAGAGAGACAGTCACTGATTGAGAGAGAGAGAGAGAGAGAGAGAGAGAGAGAGAGAGAGAGAGAGAGAGAGAGAGAGAGAGAGAGAGAGAGAGAGAGAGAGAGAGAGAGAGAGAGAGCTTACTGAATAGAGTAAGAACTGGGTCACTGATAGGGATAAACATTCCAGGACTTGGTTAAGGGAGATAGAAAGCACTGGTTGAAACACAGAGATACGTACAACTCATTAAAGAAAATAGTTACTGGTAGGGAAGAAGAGGGACAGTCATTGATTATAGTGTATAGAAATGCCTGGCAAAGTAGACTGAAATTAGGTCACCAATAAGAAAAGACTAAAGTAACTGATTGAACAGAGTGGAAGTTCCAGTTGAAATGAAATCAATTTACGATGATAGGAAAAGGTGAAATAAATACGAAGGAAGAGAGAACTAGGATAAATAGGGGAATATACTGTAGGCTAAGGTGTATATTCACTAGAGAAAAGAGAAAAAACCTATGGAATTACAAAGATATGTACTGATATTAAACTAAAACTCGTACACCTAAATAAACTTTTTTATATAAGACAAGAAAGCTTTCCAAGAGCAACACAGAACAGCAAAAAAGAGGCTCATTCAATTTTCACTCTCCTTGTAGATCCGAAAGAGTTAGCCATAAGAAAGGGAATGAGAGAGAGGCTAAAGACAATCAGTTAGAGGAGAGGAGTTGATAAGACGAAATACTTTTGATTGCCGTCATCTTTATATTCTTAACCAAGGGGTCCTGCTGATGAAATGAAACTGCACCAGATCTGACATCTGACACCAAGATGCAAACAACTGGCACCGTAAAAAGTGATCCCTCCTTTCTGATTAGTGCTTCAAAGCTTCTCAAACACGTCGACGTCGGAACAAAATGGAACGGGCGACTTTTGGGGAACAAAGACGGAGGCAAATAAGAGCACGACATCAAGGGGGAGGAACTGATCATGGGATTTTAAGTTACGACAAAGAGCAGAGATTTTAGCATCATCTTTTTTATTTCTTGGATACGACAATAGACCACCAGAATTTAACCAAGAAAGCTTCAGGTTTGATTACGTTATATTTGGTTATGGAAACAGAGAAGGGGATAGATACGTACATGGATATTTTTTTTACAGCAGATCTAGGAGAGGAATATATTCAGTTATCTGTTGAT
This sequence comes from Callinectes sapidus, assembly GCA_020233015.1. Classification (NCBI taxonomy): domain Eukaryota; kingdom Metazoa; phylum Arthropoda; class Malacostraca; order Decapoda; family Portunidae; genus Callinectes; species Callinectes sapidus. The sequence goes on along the minus strand of CM035200.1, from coordinate 12,886,280 downwards.
AGATACATGAAAATAGATTTGCATAAAAAAATAAACAGACAAATATCCTAACCCAACTTAACGTGGTAGTTGAGGTGGTAGCTTGTCTGGCTAATGTGCATGAAGTCCTGGGTTCGATTTCTGATCCAGGCCGGTTTTTTTTCTGGAACGATTCCCCACCCCTAAGTTCACCCAGCATCCATATGGGTAGGAGTCATCCATGGCGGGGTAACATAACACAGCCAGAGAAAGGAACTGGCCGCTCTACTCCAAATGTCGAGGCTCAGGTTAAAGAGCGACGTTACTGGCCCCTCTCCTATCCTCAGTCGTTTAATATGCCACGACGTTAGGTTATGTTGATAATGCAATACCTAAATCTAACTGGAATGTTTCAAATCTCTGTGTTTCGTTAGCATTATTCCTCCTCCTCCTTTTCCTTGTGTTCCTCGTTTATTTTCCCCTCCGGAAACTCACAACTCATCCCGTAGACGACTCCAAACCACTTTTCCCAACTCTTGATCATCTCAGCATAATTACTCTCGCCGTAACTCAGGGGGTACAATAGCCCACTTCTACCACCACCACCACCACCACCACCCATTTTCTCGCCAGTACAAATATTTCATTTTACCTAATATACGTTGTCTTCATAGTTAGATATTTGAATGGATAGAGATGCAGAAAGTTTAAAGAATTTTTTTCTCTCTTTTTCTCTCTCTAGTCTTTAAGAGGTAATGTTTCGGAAACTCTATTTTTACCTTAGCCTACATTTTTCTTTTTTCCTCTTTTTTAGAACGCATGAAACTTATAAATTAGTGAGGAGGAGTTACGTTACTGAAAAAAATATATATAGGCCACAACAGAGAGAGAGAGAGAGAGAGAGAGAGAGAGAGAGAGAGAGAGAGAGAGAGAGAGAGAGAGAGAGAGAGAGAGAGAGAGAGAGAGAATTCGTGCCTAGTATTAGAAACAGAAGAAACAGAAGGATCAGGAGGAGGGGACAGACGGAGTGAGCAGTGAGGGCGAAGGGGAGTGGCTGGCTGGGAGTGGCTGGCTGGGAAAACACACACCGAGAGGAAGGAGGCGGAGTGTAAGTGATACGACAATATGAGGGTGTGTCAAGGGTGTGTCCAGGGTGTGGCTATGTAGGGTGTGGCCACGATACTTCTGGGCATTTACAATTATGTCTCACTTTTGTCCTTAAAATTGTTACGGTACAGTGACTAATATTCTGAGCTCCGTTTGAAGGAAGCTTAGCGGGTCACGGCTTCACTGAATACAAAAACACTAGCATGACAATCTCTCCTTATCACTCTCTCCCTCTCTCTCTCTCTCTGCCTCCATTTCTCTCTCCACACAACTCAGTCATACACAAACCGAGCAACATCAACAACTTGAGTAAAATGACGAACTCTTAACACACACACACAGATACACACAGCGTTACGAGCACTTCCTATGCAAACCCCGCCACGAAGTCAGTCCATAAACAGCGTCCACCACCACAAACACTGCTCGCGGAGGCTACTACTTTAAGCTGGTGAGTGGCTGAGTGGATGCGGAGGCGAGGAAGCAGCTTACACTACCGCCCATCAAGAGACTGGACCTTTAGGGCACATCATAAGTACACTGCGATGAGTTACTGTACGGCTTTACCTGGCCTGGGAGTTACTTTGGTCAGCCCACAGTTAAGTAAGGTAGGGAAGGGAGGTGTATGAGGGGAAGGAAGAGGAGAATGGAGGAAGTAAGGGAGCTTTAGTGGCTCGGGGAGTTGGCTACGTGGTAAGGAAGAGACGAGTATAAAGGGTGGAAAAGGGTGAAAAAGGGGCAAAAAAGGGGGGGGAAAATAAGGAATAAAGGAAAGAAAATTTAAAGGTTCCTGCGTTGGTTGTATCGTATGAATAAGGAAAAAATGTGAAGTAGATAAAGGAAAAATGAGGGAAGGAAAAAAAAAAGTACAAGAAAATGAAAGGGAGACTCAGTGGAAATATGGAGAAGAAAAACACTAATGAGAAGAAAAGGAAAAGGTAGAAGAAAGGCGGTGGAAAGCGATTTATAAATTTCTTAGAGAAAGAGGGAAAAAGGGAGGAAAGAAAGGAGCTTTTGAGAGGGAGCGGGGCAATTAGGGAGGGAAACAAGGGGAGAGGGGAAGAAGGAAAGAATAATGAGTCGTTAAAGAGAAGAGAAGGAAAAAGAAAATAATAGGACTAAAACAGATTTAGGAGGGGGAGGTTGGAAATCCTGTTACTAAGGAAGAAAGAGGGAAGTATAGGAGGTAGATAAGTACATAGATTAATAAGTAAGGAAGTTGTTAGGTAAATCATTTCTAAAACATGAAAGAAAAGACCAATAACATTATAGAATACCAGTAAATAGAAAAAGGGGAAAAAGAAGACAGTGAAAAATATAGAAAAATTGGTTTGATAGAGGAATGGAAGAAAGGGAAGAAAAATAAGAAAAAGTTAATTACCTGAAAAAAAGTAGGAAATTAACTAAACAGATCAGACAACGAAGAAAAAAAAGGAAGTTATTTGGTCAGTGAAGGAAGGATTAAAGTAGACGAGAGGGCGAAAAGGTAGGGAGCGAAGGAGAAAGGGTGGTAGTTAGTGAGGCAGTTAGGTAGATAATTGCAGCACATTCTAATATCCTCGGGGACAGCACCTCAGCGCACCATCAGCCAAGCCTAACGAAAAAATTAAAGTTTGTGGTTATAAGGCCTCTTAAAATATGTAGGAAGTTGAGGGGGGAAAGACGACGTTGCCACCAATTACTGCTACTCTCATTATTACTATTATCATCATTGTTGTTGTTGTTGTTGCTGTTGTTGTTGTTGTTGTTGTTGTTGTTGTTGTTGTTGTTGTTGTTGTTGTTGTTGTTGTTAGTAGTAGTAGTAGTAGTAGTAGTAGTAGTAGTAGTAGTAGTAGTAGTAGTAGTAGTAGTAGTAGTAGCAGCAGCAGCAACATCAGCACCAGCAGCAGCAGTAGTAGTAGTAGTAGTAGTAGTAGTAGTAGTAGTAGTAGTAGTAGTAGTAGTAGTAGTAGTAGTAGTAGCAGTAGTAGTAGTCGTAGTAGTCGTAGTGGTAGTAGTAAAAGTAGTAGTAGCACTAACCTTACTATCATTATAACTATCATTATTACCGTATTTGCCTTCTAAAGTACACTGTGCCCCTTTCCATGCGATCCAATATAAAAAAATCCTATAACTTCCGTAACTTGCATTAGCCACCCACATACACCATAGTCTGTTACGGAATCCCTATTCGTCACACAATTACAACAAATGCCACCATGATAACCTGCACTACGAAGGCTCAACTGAATTTTATCACACCTGTCATCTGAAATTGTATCCGACTTATATTAAAGATGCACCATTATTGAATGTATTTAAAAGTAGCTTTAAAATGTTCTTTCGATATGTTAATTCAATAGATGCTATGTTTATTCTTAATATGTATGATAAAATTATATCATTCATTGCATTTTTTCTTTTCTTTTATTATCATTCTATTGTCGAACTATGTATCATTATAATTCTTGGTATTTTATTGAATGGTTAGATTTTTATTATCTTCCTTTTGTATTATTTTTTTTCTTATTTATGACTGCCTGAAAATTTTTGCTTATGCTGCATTAGATAGAATATTCATAAAGCTCTTTCACTTCTACAAAATAACTGCCACCACCACCACCACCACCACTACCAACACCACCACCACCACCACCACCACCACCACCACTACCCTCACCATTGCCAGTCACCAAGCAAGAATGTGGGTCACTGTGGGGATGCGGCAGCAATTCTAATTATCATCACTATCACCACCACCACCACCACCACCACCGCCACCACCGCCACCACCACCACCAAGCAAGACTGTGGGTGTAGGGGTAGGTGGGGACAGGGCGGGGCAGCCATTCCCATACAATTCCCACACAGATCAAAGACCTTCCGTCCCTAGTGTGATTGACATCCCAAATCACGCCTTAATGGATGTCGCCTTTTCTGCCTCTCCTTTCATCTAGTGTTTCCCTTTTGCCCCCTTTATTGCTGCTGCTGCTGCTGCTGTGCCACACCCTGCAACACTCAGCCACACCCACCCAAGCACTGCACCACACCACGTCACTCCACACTGCACTACATCCTGCCACACCCCTCAACACTGCACAACAATCATCCACACCATACCACACGATACTAATTCCTAAATATGCCACGCTGCACCATAGTGCACCACACCACACTTCACTAAAACCCAACATCACCCAAAAACCACGTTAAACCCGCTAAAACATCACATAACGCAGCACTACAACACATTCCGTCAGTCTGTATCACGCCGCACTACTCTACATTCAGAGATGCAGTGGGTCACCTGGTTCCCTTCATCCCGTCCTCGTTCTATATTTTTTTATCCACCCTTTGTATTAAGGTCAGTTTGGAAACTCCACCTTTTGTGATGCAGTTGAATGCATGTTGTTTGCTTGATATTTCTATATTTATTTTGAGATATCGTATTTTCTTCAACTTGTTTTTCGTAATTTCTTTTTTCCTTTCCTCTTTCTCATTATCTTTTTTTCCTCACCGTAACACAGGTGTCTGAAGCAACTGACAATAGCTCTTTTCTGTTTTCTCCTACTTTATTTATCATAATTTTCGTTACAAGTTGGATATCGCGTCTGTGTACACAACGATTTGACTTGCTTTAGTGTTCTTTTGAATCTTAAGAGTTTTACACCAGCTAGCTTCTATTCACTAGATTTACCTGTACTGTCTACCTCTCCCCTATCTTTTCTGACTATAAGGAATTCACTGATTATTTAACTTCCAAAGTGGAGTATATTTTGCCTCTTTATCCCTTCGCAGGGATCTCCTTCTTCGGAGATTTCAATATTCACTAGCACCTTTGGGTTTCCTTTCCCTTCATTGACCATTCAAGGGAGCTACCCTTCAACTTTACTATACTCTATGACTTAAATAACTGGTTCAACACCCTAATCGTATTCCTGACCTTCATGGAGATACGCCAACATATTTTACCTCTAATCCTTCTGCTTATGTTTTTACTTTATCTTCTCTAATCTCTTCAGATCACAATATTATATCTGTATCATGTCCTCTTTCTCCCATCCCTCCTTAGGATCCCTAAAAGTGAAAGTGCCTCTGGCGTTTCACCTCTGTCAGATGGGGGACCTGAAGAAGTACTATACTGATTTTTCTTAAAATGATTACTGTTTACGCATTAGAGATCCTTGTCTGTGTGCTGAGGGCAAAGAGATAATAATGTCTGGCATGGAGATATCTTCCAAACCTTGGTTTATCATAACCGGTTCTCGTGCCATACATAATGGAGAGGTTGCAAACAGAGGGTATTTGAGGCTTCCATCACTTGGATCTCATGCATGTTTTATATTTTTTCTTGGAATCATGCTAAGTATGCTTTTTAACCTGTCCAACACTCCTTTATTAATAAGAAATATAAAAACATGAAATTCAACTCATCTCGAAACTTCTGGCACCTGGCCAAAAAACATCTCCAATAACTTTACTTCCTCCTCTTTTCCTCCTTTATTTTATTCTGACGGTACCACTGCCATAACATCTGTCTCTAAAGGCAAACTCTTCTCTCACATCTTTGCTAATAACTCTATCTGAGATGATTTTGGGCTTTTTCCTCTCTCTCTCCTCCTCCCTATGTTTTTTTTTTTTTCATATCTTCGATAAAACTTCTTCACAATGATGTTTTCCAAGTCCTACTGGCCAAAATCCACGGAAGGTTAGCGGACCGGATGGATCCCTCTTATTGTTCTCAAGAACTGTGCTTTCATGCTTTCATCTTACCTGGCCAAACTCTTCCAACTTTGTTTATTGATTCCTAATTTTCCTTCTTGCTGAAATCTTCCTTACATTCAGCCTGTCCCTATAAACAATGACCGTTCTAATCCTTTAATCTATCACCCTATAGCTTTAATCTCTTGCTCGTCTAAAATTCTATTCCATGTTCAGTAGAAAGATTCTTAAACATGTGTTACTTCACAATCCTCTCTCTGATCACCAGTATGACTTCCGTCAATGCTGATTTATCGGTGGTCTTCCGGCTTTCATAATCTTGATTATCCTCTTTTTAGAGATTTGGGTGAATTTTTTACCATTGTTTTAAACATTAAAAGCTTTTGATAGAGTCTTCCTTTAACTTGAATATATTTAAGATGAAGGTTTTAAGACATTTATTCCTTTCTTTTGGCTGACTCTCTTGGACCTACAACGGAACTGGCAACTAAATGGGCCTTTTTTTGCTTTATGTTGTCTTTGGCCACATTCTTCCTCTGATATAAAAAAAAAAAAATCATTATCACTGTCATCATTCGCATTTTATTTCCAGATCTCCTTCGTATACTGTTTGTATAGTGGTGGTGGTGGTGGTGGTGGTGGTGGTGAGAGGACACAAGAGGCCGGCGCAGAGATCGAGCCCCAACTAATATTCAACGCACGTTCACTCCTTCAGTTAGCTTCCAATTGTTAACATGTAAATTCTTTCCATAACTCAGAGTTCTTGAAGTGGCCGCAGCACCTCCACCTCTCCTCCTTCCTGGAATGCGAAGGAGGAAGAGAAAGAAGACGAGGAAGAGGAAGAAGACCAGGAAGATGGAAAGAGGAATTACGAGAAAGGAAGTGCGGAACGAAGGAAATGAAGAGCACAACCAAGAGAGAGGAAGGAAAGAGCAGGAAAAGAGGAAAATAGAACCTTACATTCCTAGGAAATGTAGAAAGGAGAAAAGAAGGAAGAGGATGTGGAGGGAATTGTAAACGTGGAGAAAATGGTGGAAAAGAAAAAAAAGGAGGGAAAAAACAGCACAACATTATAATGTAAGCAATGATGAATAAGAAAAAAATCTATATAAATGAGGCAAGAGATTAACTAAATGATATTCCTTTTCATTTATCCACGAATGAGAAATACACTTAAAAATAAAGAAATACGTTTTACGTTGCCTCAAGGTTAATCACTTTTCTGAATAATAGTTGTGTAAAAAGAACATGATAAAGATTTGAGTATTTGCATAAAAAGAAAAAGTCTGTAATGCTCAAGGGTGCACACTTAGTAAGGAGGTTGGTAACACTGATCATCACACAAGAGGTCTCTGTTTCAAGGGTTCGGAGCAGCGTTGTGAAGCTCAGTGGTTTGTTAATGAGTCAACAAACCAACAATGTGAAAAGCAATTAGCAACTGTTTCAATGTAGCGAGCCAAACGCATTTCATTCCAGTCGTCTTTACTTATGCATGAGAGACTTGGCTCTGTCCGAAAAATATTGGTAGACGAAACTGCAAAACGAATAACAACTCTGTAATAATTGTAAAACTGTTATCGTTATTCTTATTACTATTACTACTACTCTACTACTACTACTACTACTACTACTACTACTACTACTACTACTACTACTACTAATAATAATAATAATAATAATAATAATAATAATAATAATAATAATAATAATAATAATAATAATAATAATAATAATAATAATAATAATAATAATAATAATAATAATAATAATAATAATAATAATAATAAAAATGGTAAAAATAATAATAATAACAATAATAGAAATAGTTAAATAAAACAAAACAATGACACTGATAACAACAGCGACAACAAGTGACAAATAACGTTTGAAGGGATAACATTGCATCGTGAATTATTAAATAGAGTCATTCTGTTATTGTAATTGTTGTTAATGGTGATACTGTTTGTTGTCACTGATAATGTTGTGAATGTTCTTATTGTTGTTATTGTGGTTCATGATAGTGGTGGTGGTGATGGTGGTAGGAGTGATGGTGGTGGTGGTGGCAGTGGTGATGGTGGTTGTGGTGGTGGTGACGGTGGTAGTGGTGTTGATGGTTGTGATGGTGGTCGTTAATGCATTGCCGCTTCTTTCACTGCAGCTGTTGTCCATGGTGCAAAGAATTTATATGTTCATTCATTTATTCATGTACTCAAATCTAAAAACAAACTGAGCCTCAGAATGCTTAATGCGGAAACAAACTATTAAAGGTTTCATAACAATGGTAATGGCATTTTGTTGTATCGTATCTGGTAATGTTTTTCTTCATTCCGGGACGGCAGTAGTAGTAGTAGTGGTGCTAGAAGTAGTAGTAGTAGTAGTAGTAGTAGTAGTAGTAGTAGTAGTAGTAGTAGTAGTAGTAGTGGTAGTGGTAGTAGTAGTAGTAGTAGTAGTAGTAGTAGTAGTAGTAGTAGTAGTAGTAGTAGTAGTAGTAGTAGTAGAGTGTAGTAGTGGTGGTGGTGGTGGTGGTGGTGGTTACATACTGTCTCATTCGGTACTTTACTAACGAGTTGCACTAACCCTTAACATGAAGCTTTGAATAACATCAGGGAACATACGACAGGTTTGAGTATTGAGTACTAATCAGCATCACCAAAAAGTAAATAATTTGTGATATTATAACACTTCTGTACCATATCACAACAAGTTTACCATCATTTCGCAGGGAGCCTCTAATTTCCTGCTCGTGTTGCCGCCCACCATACTAATTAACTAATGATTAACACGTGAGAAACGGATACTTGTGGATTGCAGCGAGAATTAATGCACACTATACATGCTGCAGAGAATGTCATATTGGTTCTCGATACAAACATTCCCGCAAGCCTTGAGTGGAGTGTTTGCATAAAGCTGAGTGCAATACAAGAAACTTACGTGCCTCTCGACCAAAGTGTTTCGGGAGACTTCATGTTGCCTCGCCTTTGTTCCATAATGTTTAGTGCTTCCACTGATCAAAGGGAACAAGGTTTTAACTAGTATCGTGAAAATGTTGGTTTAATTGAAACTGCCCACCACAAAACATCACAACATTACTTACCGAATGAAGTAATTTGTTAATGCTTTTATGTATCCTGTATTTCAGTTATTGTTTAATTCCTGATATTATCCCAAACGAAAGTCTTTATTTAATTTCAATAGTCACATAATCATAAATATATGCAATACAGTCAGATATACTGTACACTGAAATATGAAAGTGTGTCATATTCCCGGTTGTAACATTTTCATTTACTAATAAAAAGCAAACTTTACACACCATTTAATAAGCCAGTTAATGCAGATATGAATGAGTATAAGAGGTTAGTTGATATAAGTTCTGAGTAACTCTTCTTCCTAAAGGCTTAAGGTAACTGTTTCCTGAAAAGAAAATATTGTGATTGCGTAAAGATTCTCGGGAGATAGGATTGACTTGCCTTTTGTAGGTCCGCTGGGTATTTCCAGTTTTATCTCCCTGTGTTACTAAATTCCATTTATTCTCTTACCTCAGATGAAACAGCTGCTCTGTCGTGTTGGGGAAACAGTGGCGGGTCTCATGCACCACCAATAATACTTCACAGCACTTCTGTGGCACTGTATTACTTGCTTTACAACACCAGTTCAAAACCTGCAGGTGTTTCTGGAGCCTGTGGTGGGCGGCGTGGCCACTATTCCTGGACACAATCACTGGTGGGTGAAGTCATATGAATATTCCAACTCCCCGCAACATTTTCAGGATTTCCATGAATTCCTCTAAGATAAGTCAGCCTCCAGGGCCACGCAGAAATATCCGGACTCGGACGCTGTATCTTGTCCGATTGCCGTACTACATATGCAATGTCGTAAATGTTTCTTCGGATATATTTATATATTTTCCTTTTTTTCGCTCCTTGAATAAATGAATATCTCCAAGCGTCGACTAAAAGGAATTTATGTCCCGGGAGAGTATTAGTTTATCCCATGACCAAACTGCAGCCTGACTGAAGCCACACTCAGGCCAGGCTTCCTCGCAGACATCCGCCTGTGATTCTTTCATGACCCGAGACCTGCGGGACGTTGGGGAGCTGCCGGGCGTCTCTCGGCCACGCATGATCTCCGAGATCCTCCCACTGCTTCAGCAAATACGGAGAGATGGAGTTGTTTTGTGATAGCATTCTTGGCGGGATTGGCGGCAGATCCATTCCTTCGTGGTTGGTATCACGGCTTTTGTTTTATGTGATATATCTATTTTATCATGCTCTTCTGTATTACCTCCGTTTTCTTTATCCACCGACATATCCTCCATTTCACTGACGCCGCATAGAGGTCAGCCGTGTTTCGCTAGAATAATCTAATACTGGAATATTGTGTATGTTGTAGTATAAATTCGGGAAGGGGTGCGAAGTTGTGTTGATACTTAATATAGAATCAGGTTTGTTTACTATTGTATTCACTAATTAACTAACTAACTAAATAACTAACTGACTAACTAACTGACCAATTATATTATCAACGAAATCATTTTATATTGGATTTTAAAAGATATTTGGAATCAAATTTCAGGTACACCTATTGCACTTTTTTTGAGTTGCGGGATCAGAGACACGAGCATATTACATGCTGTGAATGACTAGAGGGACAAAACCATTCCTATGCTAATGAACCAATGCAGGAACCACACACCAGCTTCCTACAAACCAATACTGATGTATGTGCGGCCTGGGGAATCTTGGAATGAGAAAACATAATATTTCTTATCATCGAAGAACACACTATATTTCTCCCATGGATAAGTACATTTCCCTTATGCAGATTCCACCTGTAAAATTTCCACCACAAAGGAGCTGCTCCTTGAATAAACGTTGTTAGTTATGTTATACTTAAGATAGGAAAGTTTACCTCCATAAATGTTTTTTATAGAATTTTAGATAAAGCCGAATTCTTCTAATTCTTCCTCTAATTAATATCCTTCCATGATAAGTTAGGACAAGTTAAGACAGGTTAAATTACGCTAGATTAAGTTAGGATACGGAAATTTAATGTGGAGAAGAGTCATTTTCAATTAGAGATAATTCTTCAAGGCATGGCTTATTTAAGTGAATTCCTCTAAAATTAATTTATCACGAGATATATGAGGCTTCGCTACACTAAACTACATAGTTTATTAAGGAGTGAGTTACCGTGAACTACATTTTCATGGAGAAATTTTCGTGGGAGATATGAAGTAGAATTTACATAGAGACATGCTGCAAGAAGTGACTTTTCAGACACTGCAAACACTCGAGGGAGAGAAGGCCTAGAGTCATTCAGTGTTGCCAAGTCAGTGCATGTACGTATATAACCCTCGGTGTCGGGATATTTTTCTGACTGTTAATGTATATTTGCCTTCACTTGTATGCTTCCTTGCCTTAGGTCATGATTCAAGCTTTTTCTGGTTTTAAAGAGTAACAGAAAGTAATGAGGGAAGACTGAGATGAAAGACGAGGAACAGGAGAAATAAAGAAAAGATGAAATAGACCTGGTAAAAAAATAGTTAAATGAAATGAGAAAAGAGGAAAATAGCATGAGGAAGAGGTGGAAAGTAAAATGAAAGAAGAAAGAAAACGGACTAGGAATAAGTGTCGAAAGAAGGAAAAGAATTGAGATAAAAGATGGTAAACATGAAAAAAGGAAGGGAAAGCTGGGAAGAGAAGGAAAGCAGGAAAAATAAACAAATGGATGAGAAAAAAATGGAATAAGCAAATACAAAAAAATAAAAGGCTGAGAAGAGAAAAAACAAGGAAAATTAAAAGGACAGAGACGAAAGCCGAAGCGAACACGAAAGAAAATTAATTGAGAAAACTGAAATAAAAGACAAAGAACAGCGAAGGAACGAAATTACAAAAATGATAAAGATAAAAGAGGAGGAAGAGAAAATTAAAACAGACGATGACGCCAAAACGGAAGCTACAGAAGAAATATCACATTAAAGAAGAAAGAAAGCACTGATATAGCAAGAGTAGCAGTGAGTGGCAGCAGTGGCGGTGGTGATGGTGGTGGTGGTGAATAGGAAAACTGTTAAAAAAAGTGACACTAATGGAAGATAGCAGAAAAACAACAAGCCAAAAATACGTCAACTAATATATCTGTGCTGACATGTCACTATCAGAAAGGAATAAAGGGATTAATCAGCTGAGAAGAACAAAAGCGAGGCGGGAAAGACAAAGAGCAGCTGACGAAGAGACGGCTTCGCTAGAAAAAATAATGTGGAGAAAAGTTTGTAGAAAAAAATGTATGAGAAATTATCTAACGGGTAAAGAAAAAAAGCTGTACAAAACATTCTGTGGAGGAGAAGCAAAAGGGAAAGGGGAAAAAAAGGGATCACAGAGAAGCGATATGAGAGGAAAAGTTTTTATGATACAAAACAAACTTGTAACAAATTATTTCAAGGGAAAAAGAAAATCTGTAAAAAGAGTAGCGTGGAGAGAAAAAAATAGAGGGGAAAAGGCGTTTCTTAGAAATGATTTGTAAGGCTTCCATGATGCAAAATAAAGTGTATGATTAAATAATACATGGAAATAGAAAATACATGAAAAATAATTCGAGATAATAATGGAAGACAAAGGAGAAGTGATGAAGAAGAAACATTTGAAGGAAAAAGAAAAAAAAATAGATAATAAAAAAAGTATTAAAGCTTAATAAGGCAATAGATAAGACTGGTAATTGCGTTGCATACACACACACACACACACCACATAGTGTAGTGGTTAGCCAGCTCGGCTCACAAACAAGAGGGCCCGGGTTCGAGTGTATCTAGCCCCTGTTCACCTTGCAGCAAGTAGGCTCGGGATGTTACTCGAGGGGCTGTGGCCTCGCTGTCCCGGTGTGTAGTGTGTGATTTGGTCTCAGCCCTACCCGAAGATCTGTCTATGAGCTCTAAGCTCGCTCTGTGGGGAAAAGGCTAGTTGGGTGACCAACAGGCGACAGTGATAGTGAATACACACACACAGACACACACACACACACACACACACACACACACACACACACACACACACACACACACACACACACACACACACACACACACACACACACACACACACACACACACACACACACACACACACACACGCACACGCACACACATACACACACACAAAAAGAAAAGAAAAAAAACACAGACACGCATGTCTCCTTACACCTGGTTGCTTCTCAGGATAATCTCAGGGGTACACAAAATTAATCTCCTGGGATGCCAAAACTCTGTGAAAAACGTCATCACAACCACGACTTAACGCAGCCTCGCCAAACAGAGACGTGCTCGTGCAGTGTACCAAGCAAGTTTCTTCCTACCCCTCCATAACAGAGCCGGATGCAGTGTTACCAGTTGAGTTATGCGGCATTATAAAGCAGTGCATAATACAAGACGCCTCGTACGTCACACAATAACGTAGCCTTTATTATGCACTCAGACCGCAATGTGGGACTCACTGACCCCATTACAGCAAGCAGCACCGGTCCCTAAGCACTGTTCATGAAGCCACACAAGAGAACAGAAAGGAAGAGCAAGAAGTAGGATAGATAGACAGACATGTAAAGCAACAGACAGGCAAACATACACACATGCACAGAAAGTTGAAATAGAAACAATTAACTATGAGAGCACACGTTATATTCAGGAAACAAAACATTGGTAGTGAGGTGAAAGTTTTTTTTTTTTTTTTTTTTTTTTTTTTTTTTTTTTTTTTTTTTTGACACTAGACAAGGAAAATCTCTAAAACCTAAAGTGCAAGAATATCAAAGTACAAAGTCTATGATAAAAAGAACGGAAAGCTTCGTGTGGACTGGTGCATTACTAAAAATGTCAAGCCATAATGTCCAAGGCTCTCCTTTATCTAATATGAATGTGTTATGAATAAACAAGTGTAGGTGTCATTAAATTTTCACTCCTTGTCGTTCGTTACAATCTTGACCGGTAACGTGCTAGAGAAGGTATTATGAAATGACAGGAATTCAAATTTAAACTCATGAAAATAAAGTAAACATGGAAAATAGATGTAATAGGAAAAGGAAACATGAAAAATAAAAACATCTGTACAAAAAAAGATATGAGAAAAGATATGACACAAACAATAAAAGAAAATAGGAAAGTTAAAATAAAAACATACCAGTAAACTCCTACTGGAAAAAAAATCTAACTGAATTACTCTTGCAACAACATGACATTCTCTTTTATTTTTATATAACATCTTTTTTACCTTTGACCTAAAACACGTGGCATTTTTTATGGGCATTCCCTGTCACACTTCGTAAACATTTCCTTTTGTTATTACCTACTCAGTAACTTGAAATACACGTATGATTGTCCACCCACACCCTGTCCACCCAAACCAACACAATCCAATACTGTTTCTTTCCTTCTATTAAGGGCCGATATCAACAGAGATTCTTAAGTATGCAACTTTTTCTCAGACAAGTTTCTAGTCTTAAAATTCATCTTAACCTTTTGAAATTGGTCTGGTATTTTTACCATTATCTCATCAGCACTAAATTTGAAGCTGCTGATGAGATAATGGCTAAAGTACAACACCAATATCCGGAGGTTAAGATGAATTTTAAAACTAGAAATCTGTCTAATAAAAGAGTTACATGTCCAAGAATCTTTGTTAAGAAGAGCCCAATAATAAATTTTACTGCATTTTATAACTGATGGGTTTTTTTTCACGTAACGTACATTTTTGTATTACTCTATGAAGAGATTTTACGAATACCTTTAAATGCATGTGATATTCCATCCCTCGCCTTGTCCACCCACACCAATAAACCCCTACACATCTGCACCACATTCAAACTCACGTCATCTCTCGACCACGCCAGACTCCTCTTTCACCGCCCACGTCATTTTGTTCTCCCCTTCAGTTTTTTCCTTCCTTCATGACCGCAGCTTTACCAATCCACAGCCTACGTCAGTGCTTCCCTATCTCCTTCCACGTCAAGCCCACCAGGATGTGACGTCACCTATGCATTATTATTATGCTTGTTTCAGTGTAAAGAGTGGGTAGGTGAAGGTTATTGTTTTCTCTACTACTACCACCACCGCTACCATCATGTCTTTCGATTTTCAACGGCAATCTATTATCATCTATCTGGCACTAATTGATATCTTGTTACATGTTTCGCTGTCTCATTTGGAATCATCCTTAATACGTTGTACTTAAAGCTTAAAGTGGAATTTCATTATCCTAGTTATAGTTTGAGATGAATTCTCTTCCGTAAAAAAGGACAAACAACAAACAGCAATTGTGACTGAAAAACACCAAAGAAAGAAATTGTAGCATCCAAAAAGAGTTTAAGAATAAGAGCCATGACTTACACCTTTTTTTTTCAAGTAAGACGGATAAGAAAGATGGGTAAGAAAGGCAGTGGTGGGATTTACACATTTTTTTTACAGCTATGCTGGGTAAGAAAGGTAGGCCGGGGGTACTGGTAATGTAGAGAAAACTGGCTACGACTCCTGATCATTAAAAGTTGTAGTGGTGGAAGCTAAAGTTCCTACAAGTCGCACGTCCAACACCACCAAGTGTGCCTTTCGCTCCCAGTCACTCCTGTTTCTCTCCCCTTCCTTTGTAAGCACAGAGCAGAGGGGGAAGTTCAGATACATAAGAGATTCACGCGCACTGAGGTCACTGAGGTGCTTTGGAGCTCTAGAGATTCTAAACACAAAGCAAAAAAGCAAGAAAATATGGTGGAAATATTAGATTTTTTTGCCATTTTAAAAAACATATTCATTTAAGATCGGATCTGGTCCAGTCTATTGAAGTGCCGAGCCACAAAAAAGGGAAGAAATAGAAACTTACTCGTATATTGCCGTTTTCCTCTAAAAGATATAATACAATTCAGTGAGAAACAAGTTACCCCATGTGGCCTGTTGGTCTAGGGGTATGATTCCTGCTTTGGGTGCAGGAGGTCCCGGGTTCAAATCCCGGACAGGCCCAAGAATCAAGAATCTATATAGAGTCTTTTTTTTGTATTTGGGTGTAGTTGGCTGGTGTGACTGACGGAACCTGAGCCATAGCTTCAGAAATAGGCGGAAACTAATTGCTATTGTCAAAAACTTTTATTCTAATACCAGACAACAGTTATCGCAATGAAAAAAAACATGATAATGACGGGAATGATACAATAGATTAGATAAAATGAAGAATAAAAAGGTCAGGATTTGGAAACATCATAAAACGTTAATTGCTGCGTGTTTCATAAGTCAACTCATTATCACTGTGTCCTGTGTGTGCCAGAAAGAGTTATTCGCTTCCTTATTTATGGCTAGTGTGAATAACATGCTTGTTTACAGAAAGAGAGAGAGAGAGAGAGAGAGAGAGAGAGAGAGAGAGAGAGAGAGAGAGAGAGAGAGAGAGAGAGAGAGAGAGAGAGAGTGCGAGTGCGCGCGCGCGCGTGTGTGTGTGTGTGTGTGTGTGTGTGTGTGTGTGTGTGTGTGTGTGTGTGTGTATCAATTACGAGTATTTACACACTGTTAATACACAAACAAAACTTAACTTTTTCGGTCCCCTTACCCCATAGCATAACACTTGTCCATTTTTCACTTGTGTGTGCATGTGTATGTGCGTATGTGTGTTTGTGTATCTGTAATTGTGTGTGGCGTTCAGTAAAGAGAGGTGGAAAATCTGTTAAAATCTGTGACAGAGGAGGCAGTGCGTGGGAAGATCTTCGCCATCAAATAATGTATGAAAGTGCAGCGAGGCTTAGTATTCAGGAAGGTGGTCGCGCGCAGCCCCAATCAGGCCGCCAGACTCCCGGGACTCGATTACTGGTCTCCGGAGTCACTTGGAAAATTGCCTTTGTGATCGAACTACGGTAAAAGAAGAGAGAAAAAAAGAGTGAGTATGAAAAAGATCAGGAGGCGTGGGATGACTAACACTGAATAAAAGGGGAACAAATGATTCACGATATGCAGAAAGAGAAGCACGAACATACACACACACAAAAAAAAAAAACATTGAAAAAAAGCAGAACAGTGAAAATAAAGTGTCATATAAGTCGTATTGCAATTAAAGACTAAAAACAAGAGAAATACAAACTATATGAAAACTTTAGATTGTCTTGGTGAAGAATCATTTAGGACTAAATTCTAAAACGTGTAAAGTCAATCATAAATTTTTGAATCTTGGGAAAAAAAATAAATGAATAGAAAAAAAGGACCTATGAATAGAAAAAATGTGAACAAGTAATACAACAACAACAAAAAAAGGAAAAAATAACAAACAAAAAAAAGGGGGGACAAAAAACTTCCAAACTTGGCACGGGGGACACGATGGGATGAATTCCTGTCCCACACGATTAATTATCCGAAAATGACCAAAGTTGTTTTCGACCTTCCCACGCCTCCGTCCCTCCTTTCCTTCCCTTCCCTTCGTCGAGATGAGTCCCAGCCACTCTCTCTCCTAGATCCTCTTTCACTCCATCCATCTGCCTGTCCTCCGAGTCTTTCCAGTGGCCTCCCTCTAGCCTCTGGATCCCGTACACACCATTTCTCCACGCTAACCTTCTCCCCACTTTCACCATCACCTTGACTCTTTCGTCTACTGGTTCTTATTCTGTTCTTTTTTTCTTTTTTTCTTTTTTTTTTTTTTTTTGCATGTTCCTACTTTCTCGATAGATTTTTTTTTTTTTTTTTTTTTTGGGGGGGGGGGGCTTAAACATAATATTTCTCCAGCTAACCTTCTCCTCATTTTCACTATCACCTTGACTTTTTCATCTAGTGGTTCTTATTCTGTTCAATTTTTTTTTTTCGTCTAATTTTAGTTTCTGGGTACATTTTTTTTCTTTTTTTTTTATTTAAACACCCCATTTCTCCACGCTGACCTTCTTCCTACTTTAAATATCACCTTGACTCTTTCATCTACTGGTTCTCATTCTTGTTCTTTTCGTCTGTTTTTACTTTCTGGATGCATTTGTTTTGGGAGGGGAGTTGACTTAAACACATCATTTCTCCCTGCTAACTTCTCTCCACCTTCACTATCCCCTTAACTCTTTCATCTACTAGTTCTTATTCCGATTTCTTTCATTTTTTTCTACTTCCTGGCTTATTTTATTTTTTCCTTGCGTCATTTTTGTTTATGTTTTCGTAATTTTCTCTGGGAATCATTTTTGTTGTTTCTCCCTGCTAATCTTCCCAACATTCACCATCATCCTGACTCTTTCATCAACTGGTCCTCATTCTGGCTCTTTTCATCTGTTTCTACTTCCGGGTTTATTTTTTTTTCTTTTTCCTTGGATATTTTTTTGTTTTCGTTGTTCTTTCTCTGGGCATCATGTGTGTTGTTCTTTATTCTTTTCTTGTTACCGTTGTTGTACATTTTTTTGTCTTTCCTTTTTTTTTCTTGTCGTTATACTCGTTCTCTCTTTGTTTTCTCATTGGATTCTGCTTTCATTCTTCTTTCTTATTCTACGAGTCACCATTAATTCTCTTCATTTTCCTTACTTTATTCTTTCTCTTCCTCTTTATTAATGCTCATCTTTCTCACTTTCTTCCACTGTACAATCTCCGTTTTTCTTCCTCCTCCTCATGATTCCTGGATCTTCCTTCTCTTCATTTCTCAGCCTTTATTCTTTATTTTCTTACTCATTTTCTTTATCCTTCCTTCTTTTCGCACCTTCCTACTTCCATTACTCTTCCTCCTCTTCGTCATTCTCTTCTGTTTTCGCACTTTTTCTTCACCCTGCTCTTTTTTCCTTCTTTTCCTTCCTTCACTTTTTCTCCAATTTGGTCTTGTAGTTTGTTCATCTTTTTTGTCCCTTCCCTTTTTGTCATTCGCTTTCTTCTCCTCAGTCCTTTTTTTCTTTTGTTTTCTTTCCTTTCTCTTTTTCCTTCTCATAATTTTCTGTCCTCTGTCATTTTCGTCTCACTCTCTTTATTTTTCTTTCATTTTTTCACATCTTTCATCAGTCTTTGCCATTTTTTTTTCTTTCTACTTATTCTTTTAGTCTCTTTTCTTTCCCTTGTTCTCTTTCTTCCTTAAAATTTTCTGCCTTCATTCTTCTGAAGATTTTTTTTTTACCTTTCATTGTTCTTAATTTTCCCCCGTCTCTCTCTCTCTCTCTCTCTTTCTTCTCTCTCTCTCTCTCTCTCTCTCTCTCTCTCTCTCTCTCTCTCTCTCTCTCTCTCTCTCTCTCTCTCTCTCTCTCTCTCTCTCTCTCTCTCACGTCGGCCAGTCTTTGTTAGCACACACCAAACGATCCACAGTCTCCACTCTGGTAACTAACACCCACCAAGTTACTGTTCCCTTCGCTACTGACTCAACTCCACCGTGTTGTTTTTCTTCCCCTGGTTGCCTTTCCCCGGCCGTGTCTCGCTCAGGTTATAGAAAAGGACGGCAGAGGCGCAGTGATACCAACACCAGCGCTCTATCTCACTCCCTTCGCTGTATCTCATTAAGTATTCCTTGCGAGCCTGCAGCCACTCTTGTACCTTGATTTAGCTCCTCGTGCATCTCGGCTACAGACTCTCTCTCTCTCTCTCTCTCTCTCTCTCTCTCTCTCTCTCTCTCTGGCAATTTCTCTCCGTTTCTTTACAAATTCCTACCTTGAGGGATATATTACGTGACCGGCTCCCCCCCCCCTCTCTCTCTCTCTCTCTCTCTCTCTCTCTCTCTCTCTCTCTCTCTCTCTCTCTCTCTCTCTCTCTCTCATATGCCATCACGCACCATTACCGTTCTATTTCTTGTTACACATTTACCTCCTCACACTCGATTACCTTACTCATAATCTCAGGAGTGAGTCGGTGTTGCCCTAAATACACGCGGTCATTTCGTGTATCGAGTCTCGTACCCATAGAGATGATATACATATTGGTATTATTGTTAGTGTTTCCTTTCTTTTCATGTAGTTGTATGTTCTATATGTAGTTTAACCACTTTTTTAATAATTATTCTACCTAATGTTTGCGATTTTATACAGCTTTCTACTCATGTGGGGATTAAAATAGTCCAGATTCTGGTCATTAGTTTTCTGACCTCTATAGATCCTTGCCAATATCAATAACTTATTCTAATCATACCCAAAACTCGTGGTAAAAATTTGCCCAGTATTGAAGGGGTTAAGTGTATGGAAGTTCTTTTAGGTAAAATTGTACGTATTTTGCTGATAATTTGTGGCATTTTTAGTGACTTTTAATAGATTCTTTTTGTTCCTATGATCTTTTTTTTTTTCATTTCAAAAGCTAAAATGACAACAATCTTTATATCGTCTTGATACTAACAGCAACATGAACATGACCTTTTGTTTATTGTATATTTATAGCGAATTTTTCCCCACCACTCATGTCCTAAGTATTCGAGACACATCACTTCCTTCCAGAATCCGAGCCTTCCTGCAATGACAAGACCCAATCTTCAATTCTCTCCCCTGATCGCCTCCGCCGGGATTGGTGTGTCTGTTGGATGCCTTCCCTGGTTTCCAGATTACACTTATCTTGGTGGCAGACCAGACACTCGGGCCAAATAGTCGAAAATGCCTCAAAGAAAAATCTTATTTGCCTTTCTGCCTACCTGGTGCACTACTCATTTCTTTATAAGTGTAATAAAACTGTAGTTAATTTAAAAAGCTTACACCTGACCTGTCTAATAACTAGAACGATATGAGAAGATGCTACAGAGTTCTTTTTTTTCCCTTTCTTAATTCTCTACCCATGATCTATCTTCTTTTCAGACTGTCCCTCTCCTTCTCCCTTGTCCTTATCATCTCCATTTGTCACCGTGTCACCCGCACACAGTGTCCTATTCAAGACCTGGCGGGGAACAAGTGAGCATCAGTTTACTGGCACGAAAGGCGATCCGAGATCACCTCAAGCCTCTTCAAACACTTCTCTTTGAACTTCATAACACTTTTCCTTATGATGAGGGTTATAAAGATTAATTCCAACAACTTCAATAAGAAAACCGAAAATAAATTTGAACTAGATTAGATTAAGCTAAGTTACATTGAATTGGACTAGATATTTTAGCGCATTACACGAATATCAGCCAATTTTGTTACTTTTCAGGGTGAGATAGGTTCGGTTAAATTAGATCAAGTTAAATTAGATTACAAAAGATCAAGTTAACCCAAGCCTAATCTTATACACAGAAAATTTAACACTCCTGCTCTTGAAGCGACACCTTAGAATCCCTTTTTCGTCACTTCTTCAAACTTTAACCTAACACTTAAGAACCTCAAATGAATGTTAAGCTTCTGATACGGTACGGTTAGATAAGAAAAAACAACAAGGCACTCGAAAAAAAGGACCTAAATTCTCGATCTTCAAGTAATCTTTTACAATCCATTCTCTTAACTCCTCGAAACTTTAACTTAACACCTGACAGTCTGGGTGGCACTGTTGTACTCAAGTGTCACGCAGAAGGAGACGCGCTGCCACATGTACGATAAAAGAGAGGGATGATGGGAGGGCGAAGAGGAGGAGGGAAAAGGGGGACGCTGCTTGCACAACATTACAACAAGCGGTAAACAAGACGCCGTGAGGTTTGTGGGGACGTTAGGCTGCAAGGGAAGACGTGTGTGTGTGTGTGTGTGTGTGTGTGTGTGTCTTTGTTCCTACCACTACTCTCTCTCTCTCTCTCTCTCTCTCTCTCTCTCTCTCTCTCTCTCTCTCTCTCTCTCTCTCTCTCTAAGCCTTCATTCCTGTGGTATTTATGAAGATTTATGCCCTTTCTCCTCCACTTCAGTCCATCAAGAGCTTCTGGATTACTACCTAAGAAGCATTGAAATCTCCTTAAGCTTAGCGAATTAAAAAAAGAGAAAAGAAAAAAAGAAAGAGAGAGAGAGAGAGAGAGGGGGAGAGACACAAAAAAGATACAACAGATACACTTCGGCGCTTAAATCGAGGCGGACAGGGAACCAAAATAAACACTCCGCCGGGTATATGTTAAGGGTAAGGCTTATAAATACCCTCATTTCGGCGCACTGCATAATCTGACTGCAAGGGAGGACTTAAGTAGAAAGGAAAAACATCGCTGAAATAGCCAGGTCGTGGTGGTTTGCCGCATAATGCAAGCAGAAATTAGCCAAATGAGAGTTTTAAAAGGAGGTCCAGCAAACTAGACAACCTGGTAATTAGATGAAGGAACCGAGGAAAGGGGGACGGGGGG
>CM035200.1:12811450-12821451 GCA_020233015.1 Callinectes sapidus | reverse complement strand
AATGAGAAAGAAGAAGAAGAAGAAGAAGAAGAAGAAGAAGAAGAAGAAGAAGAAGAAGAAGAAGAAGAAGAAGAAGAAGAAGAAGAAGAAGAAGAAAAAAAAATAATGATAATAATATCATGAATAATGAAAATAATAGCCAAAATAATAATAGTAACAATAATGATAAATAAAAGAACAGCAATAACAACAACAACAACAACAACAACAACAACAACAACAACAACAACAACAACAACAACAACAACAACAACAACAACAACAAAAAGAAGAAGAAGAAGAAAAGAACAAGAATAAGAACAAGATGATGAAGACAAATTGCCTGTGTTGGTGGTGGTGAATTGGCTGTGTTGGTGGTGGTGGATTGGCTGTGTTGTATCCTTTTATATTTGTTAATTTCTTCTCTCTCTCTCTCTCTCTCTCTCTCTCTCTCTCTCTCTCTCTCTCTCTCTCTCTCTCTCTCTCTCTCTCTCTCTCTCTCTCTCTCTCTCTCTCTCTCTCTCTCTCTCTCTCTCTCTCTTCATGAGGCCTCAATCATGAATTTGAGAGGTTAGAAACTATACTTACCAAGATGCAAAAGACAATAGTCTGAATGGTATTACCAACTCAAACCTATAAAATCATCAATTGTCTCTCCAGTGAGTGAGGGATGGGTAGGATGGGAGAGATAGATGCAAGGAGAGGGACAAAAATGCTTACTTTTGCTCTACTTCTTCCATGACATTAAAGAATCAGTAGATTGTTTTCGCTTATAAAACCCTTATGCGAAATCCCTACACACCCTAACATTCAGGAATATCGTTTGTCCGAGAAGACGGGCTATATTTCATAAACAGCTTCAAGATATTTGAACATAACAGTCACTAGAAAGTAGACTATAAACCATTCATACTTGTAGCAGCCATTGTATCAATTAATGATGTATTAGTTATCAACATAACAGACACACAAACAGACTCTCTCTCTCTCTCTCTCTCTCTCTCTCTCTCTCTCTCTCTCTCTCTCTCTCTCTCTCTCTCTCTCTCTCTCTCTCTCTCTCTCTCTCTCTCTCTCTCAAGTATTAAAATGTGAAAATTGCTCATCAAACGACGAGGAGAGGTTCCATATTTATGTATTTGCATTTAATTAATTAATTAATTAAGTAATTGGATATGTTCATTTTTTGCAAGCAAACATCGCTGGACACGAGCCATCAAAGTGGATCTCAAACCAAATTTACTTAGCCTTGAGAATTACGTTTTCTCATTAAGACTGCGACCAAATATACATGTGCGAATGTTCCTTTTACTTCCAGCTCACAAGAAATTAAAGTTAAAAATCTCTGCAAATGAACGCAGAAGTGCTTGCTTTGATGAATATTTAAATATGATAATGAACTAACTTACATACACCTACTATATATTTCATTTTAAACTTTCCTTGCCTTGCCTTCCTCTTACACTTCCTTCCTTACTTCCTTCTTCCTCCTCCTTTCTGAATTCTTCCCTACTCTTATTTATTATTCCCCTCTCTTCTTCCCTTATCATCTTTCCTTTCTTTCATTACATTGTCGCTTCCCCATATTTCCTTCCTACATCCTTACTCTTCTTATTTCTTATTCCCCTCTCTCGTCTCTCATCATCTCCCCAATTCCTCTTTCCTTCTTTCTGGTCTTCTGTCATTTTCTCCCTGTTTTCTTCCTTCCACCCTTCTTACCTTCCTGCTATTTTGAATTAGATCCGTTACTATATTTCTCCTTTCTGTTTTTCACTCTACTACCACGCTTTTCTTTTTCTTTATTGTTTCTCTATTCCTGCTTGTTAATTCCTCAGTTTTTTTTATTTTCATTTTTTTTCGTTTCACTTACCAACCTTCCTTTTCATATTGTTTTATTATTTCCTCTATATCTACTTCATTCCCCTTATTTTTTTCATTTCTTTTCTTCACCCCTTCTTATTTTTTTCTACCTTTCTACATATCATTTGTTTCTCTCATCTATTTCCTTAACTTTGCTATTTTTCCACTGTTTTATCCATCTATATTCTTCTTTTTTTAAATCTTTTCTTCCATCTAAACACCATGCCTCCTTTTTATATCATGTTTCCTTCCTTCATCATTTCTCAGCTTTATTTACTTCCATCTCTCATTGCTATTTACTTCATCAGCCTTCACTATATCCGTTTGTCTTCCCTTTCCTTTCCTTCATCTTTTCTTCCTTCATTCGTCTATCCAATACAATCTTTCTTCATTCTTTCCCTCATCCCCCATCATCTCTCCTCCAGCTGTGCCTCGCTCCATCTCCTCAGTCTCTCTTCCTTCACCATCCCTGCTATCTATTTCTGTAGGCAAATTTGGGAGATTTAAATACTTGCACGTAAATCGTTATTAGTCCACGCTCGGTCGGGTCTCAGGGCCAGCGAAGGATTAGGCGCAGCTTTGTAGGAGCCCTCCCCGATCCCTGGCGTGGGGGGAAAATATTTGCGCAAGTTTAAAGGTGCGAGAGCGAGATAGAGTAAATGAGTTTGACGTTTTTCTTTTTTTTGGGGGGAGGGGGAGGGGGAGAGGAAGGAAACAGGGTGAAGTAAGGGAAGGTGCGATTATTTATCTTGTTTACAAAGAGGCATTATCGTGTGTAATTAATTTATTCATTCATTCATTCATTCATTCATTCATTCTCTCTCTCTCTCTCTCTCTCTCTCTCTCTCTCTCTCTCTCTCTCTCTCCCTCTCTCTCTCTGTTTTCCTGCGTCACCGTAACATCTTTCCACATTCTCACCACTTGATGGCTATTAAGTGTTCAGTGTCACTTATCTATTTTCCCTTTCAAGGCTTAGTGTGGAGAAGCCTTGAGCACTTAGAGGCGGGATTAAACCATGAACAAAGTGGAGAGATCAGTATAAGTAGATTAGCATGGCAGGCTGTGGGTAGAGAGGATAAATGACAATAGAGTAATCATAGAAAACGCAGATTCCGCGATTTAGCCCCTTCAGTACTGGGACTCATTTTCATATCAAATTCTGCTTATTATTTGTCGATTTTATTCAGCTTCAGAAATTCATGTGGGGGATTAAAATAGCTTAGACTTTGAACATTGAACTTCCAGCCTCCATACACCCTTCCTAATGTTAATAAAATCACCTAATCACACTTAAAACACGTGGTAAAATTGTGGTCCAGTACTGAACGGGTTAATGACTCTTTCAACTAATCTTAAACTCAATGCCCGAGGAAGCAATGACGGCAGAGTAAGGACTACTGGAGACTTTCCTTGGTCCTGTGCTGGGATGGTGAACCTGAACCCTTCTCTCCGGCGACTCATTTGACCACATTTCCTGCCTCTCTTTGTTTCTCCCTCCCTTTCTCCTCCTCGCCTTGATTCCTCCGTCCTCCTCCACCACCAGCCGACAATCTTACACGAGACAAAGACGCACAAAGGAACATCAGGAGGACAAGGTAACCAACTTTTTCCTCCTCGCTGCTGAGACTGGCATGCAATATATATACGTACAATATCTTAAGGGTTATTACAGACAGCTTCCCTCTTCCCTTTAATCAACTCGTGTGTGGTGGCTTCCTTCCCTCATTCCTTCCCCTCATCCCTCATT
Organism: Callinectes sapidus; assembly: GCA_020233015.1. Lineage (NCBI taxonomy): Eukaryota > Metazoa > Arthropoda > Malacostraca > Decapoda > Portunidae > Callinectes > Callinectes sapidus. Next base: position 12,817,868 of record CM035200.1, on the reverse strand, counting down.
CTCGTCATGGTTTATCCTCATTTTTCATCTAAGCGAGGGAGGGAGGAAGGTGGTTAGTGCCTCATCCCCTCCCCTACCTACCCAACTCAGGCCCATCCCTCACCTGTCATCCACTCCTCTCACACCCACAGCCAGCAGACGCCTTCCCAAGTGAACCTCATGTGCAAATCTCCACCTCCACATGACCGACTTTCATCCTTTAGAAGTGGCCGGTCATCAGCTCCTCGTTTATTAAAGATATGAGAGAGAGGATGTGCGTCCAGGCGTGCCCAGCCGGAGAGACGGGGCCTGCTGCGCCTGCCCCCCCCCTCCCCCCCCCCTCTCTCTCTCTCTCTCTCTCTCTCTCTCTCTCTCTCTCTCTCTCTCTCTCTCTGGTGGAATTGCTGTCCTATAGTATTCAGGTTTTTGCTTTGATTTTTTCCTCCAGTCTTATTCTTGAACACTTCAGTACTAGGATGCATCTTTACATTTATTGTGTTTATTATTTGTCGATTTCATACAGCTTCAAAAATTCATGTGGGGATTAAAACAGTACAGATTCTGAGGATTAATCTTCTGACCTCCGTAGAATCTTCCTAATGTCAATAAAATCTTCTAATCATACCGAAAGTCGTAGCAAAAATGTGTCCAACCACCGATGGGGTTAATTACTGAGCTTGCTTTTCTCTCATCACGTTAAATATTAAGTACTTCTTTTTTCTTTTTTTTCTGATTAAATGTATAAAAAGACACGATTTCACATGTACAGTTTTGTCTGGAATATAAGAATTTTCCAATACCTTACACCTCAGTAAAGTGGAAGCAATGTTTGTAAAGGGGAAGAAGGCGTGACTCTTTTTTTTTTTTTTTTTTTTCTGTTCTTGGCTGGATTTGTTAGCGTGATGTGGAAATAAGTATTGTTCCAGTTCACTGAATATACACTGAATGGACTCTGCCTTTAGGGAGACGCGGGGAACAAAACTCTTTCTCTTCTAATATGCGACGTTGCTCTGCTGTGTAGTTCCTATTGTAGCCTCCGAACTGTTATAGGGGAGAGAGGATATGTTTTTCCTGTTTCAGTAATCGGAAGTGGAATGGTTCTTACAATAGCACAAAAAAAATGTTTCAGTTTTTTCATGATGACAGAGCATTAACTACAACTCCCAAAACATGGAAACTAAATGATGAAGACTGCAAACAACGAAAAACATATGCCAACTGAAAGACCAACCCTGGGTGGCACGTAGGCCAGAATTTTTTGGATAAGACTGAACGAGAATAGATACAAGAAAAAGGTCATATTAATGCACAATACCTCAAGTGACTAATGCAAAACGTATACTCATGCCAATAACTGGGTATGTTTGCTATAGGGACAGTCACCAGTCAGTCTGCAGGAATGGTTTTATCATAGCTTATTTTCTATATATTCTTTCATAATACAAATATCTTTAGAAAATTCCATATCTTCTTAATATTTTCCACAACTAGTCTAGTAATTTCTTTTCATTGCTCAAATTAAAAACAACTTCCAATCTGTCTTTTTCATCTAAGCAGTCTAATTACGAAAAGAAAGACTTCATAAATGTTCTCAAAACCTAAAGTTGAGTCCTTGGCCATGCTGGAGCCAAAGCCGCGGCCTCGGAGTTTCTAAGGAAGGAAAATGGGAGAACGGGAGCCGAGGACACGACACTCGCCACCTGGGAACGCAAGATTACCTAACCAACGACTAACGAGAAGACGGATCAGCTACTGGAGGAAGAAACCATTAAGGACTCCAAATAACCAGGAAATAGGGTTGACAGAGGACAAATTGGGAAGGACACAAGTTAGGGAACGGAAAGTTTATATAAAAAGGTGTACAGTATGGCTAATCACACCGCGAGGCACGTTATGTTCAGTCAAGGAACGAAACTTCAATTTTAATAAAGATAAGTTTGAAAAGAAAAAAAAAGTATATAGCGGAGGACATAGAAAGGTTAATTATGAGGAAACGGTGTACGAAAAAATTACATCAGTTTTTCATTCAGGTATATAGAAGAGGAGAAAATTAACTTCGGAAATAGTTCGATGGGCAGAGTAGATACTTTTATCAAACTGTCACATGATTTTTTTTATCTTATAATGATAAGAGCGAAAGTACAGGAGTCTCGATGGGGGAAAAGTAACAGGAGTGACTGAAAGATGACCACTGAGCACAGGAGACAAGGGTCGGGTTATGCAAGGCCTCGGTCACGAACCATGGAAGGATTCATTACCTACAGACCAGTTGACCGAAAGGCGAAGTTAGTAGCAAGGATAGAAGTTTTAATGAGAGTGGAAGGAGTTACCTCTTTACTCTACAAAGGCTCAATCATCTCTCCGAGAAAGAATTTTTAAGAATGCACACCACTGCCATCCTGTCTATCTATCAGTCTGCATCTGTATCCGTCTGTCTGATTGCTGGGATGACGGGAAAAATATATAATCAATATAGAGACATTACGAGAAAACGAGTAAAATGTTACTCTTCAAATTAAAATATAATAAAAAATAAAAATAAACACTCGAAAGATTAAAAAAGTAACAAAAAACAAAAGCAACAAAATTAAGAAGAAAACATGACAGAAAATATAAGTCCTTGAACAAGAAACACACACACACACACACACACACACACACCAAAAAAAAAGACTCAGCAACACTTGCACAAACGAGAACCAAATTATGAGACTTGAAAAATGAGTCGCTAGTCAGAGGGAACAAGTCAGCGAGGGTGGCGTGCAAAGTGGCTGGGCGTGAGGCAGTCAAGAAGCGGTAAGTATGTGCCGAGAAGAACCCAAAACAGCAAACTTGGGCGTCACTTGAGGTTTTGTAGGTGTAAGAGGCACGTTTCTGCGTTGACTTACGATAAAAGGACGGGAAGAAGGTGGCGGAGGGTTGCAGGGAAGGGAATAGGAGTAAGGATAGGTGGGGAGGGGGGGAGGTAAAGTAGTGTAAAGCTCCTGGGGCAACAACGGAACACCTGGAAGAGAAAGTGCAGGAAATGTTTACCGGATAAAGCTACGCAGCGGATGATAAAAAGGGAGAATATAGCCCATAAAAGGATCGTCACCAGGAAGAGTTTGGAGAGGAGATAAGCAATAGCAGGATGACATAAAAAATTCTGTAAAATATGTGTATATAAAAGGAAAGAATTGAGCAACAAAAGTGAGTTAAGTAGATTAGAGAGATAAGCTGTAACGAAGGATAATAGGAAAATAAAAAGAGAAAATAGAGGAGAGTTTTGGCGAAGAGATAAGCAATAGCAAGATGACAAATATTCGCGGGGAATAAATATATTTACATGAATATAAGAAGAAAGGAATAAGTATTTTGGAGAAACGAGGTGTAATAAAAAAGAAAAAAAAAAGAAAGTGGAAGACTGAACGTTAAGAAATGCCGAAAGAAGATTGGATATGATATAATAAACTAAAATGTGATATGACAAGAGCATATAAAATAGAATGTAAATAAAAGCAATAAAACAAACCTAAGAAGATTGCGGCGGAGATATGAAGTAACAAAAAGATGAAAAAATATGGAAAAAATCTACCAAAAACCCGGAAAGAAGATAAAAAAAACATAAACATAATGGTAGGAACATAATGGTAGAAAAAATAATGAATACGAAAAAATAATAAATCAGCAGGAATACGAGTTGTGAAGTAAAAATATGAATGACAGAATACGAAAACAGAAAAAAATATGAGGAAAAGACAAAGGGATGAAATTTTTTTTTAAATGCACACAAAAACATTACAAAACAAGAAGATAAATAAAAACTCAGAAACATAAAAAAAAACTAAAACAACGTCCCCCAAAAACAAATAAAACAAAATACATGAAAACACACAAAAAGGCAAAATAACACCCCCCTCAAAAAAAATAATAAATAAAATAAAAGAAAAAACCCAAGCTTCATCAAAACTAAAAGAAAAATGTTGAGAATGTGTTTCGTAATCTTTTTATCTTATTTTTTCCAACCTTCATCCGACACTTCCTCCAGACCGGGGCCAGGAGGAGAAGATTACGTTCATAAAAACAATATCTAGATTACATTATGTTTCGGGTCCACTTTCAGCTGACTCCGCCTCGCTCAATCACTGGCGGGGGTCGTTCAGTAGTCTTCTCTGTCTCTTATGTCATTGTGTTGCTGTTTACGAGAGTGTTTGTCCCCTTCCCAGGTCCCGTCACCCTCCCTTGCCAGCTCTTGTCCCTTCCTGTGTCTCTTCTTCCACATATACACCATTTTTTGTCAGTTTGATATGATTCTATTTGCTTTTTGTTTGTCTGACTTTTTTTCCCTCTTTTCATATATAATCCATTTTGGTGAGTTTGATTTGATTTATTTTTCATTTTGTTTGTCTGACTTTTTTTTCTCTTTTTCTTATATTTAATCTATGTCTTGTGAGTTTGATTTTATTCTATTTGCATTTTCCTTACTTTTTTCCTTCTTTTCATATCTAATCCATTTTTTATGTTTTTTTTTTTTTTCATTCTGTTTACATTTTCTTTGTCCCCCTCTTTTGTCCCTCTTCATATTTAATCCATTTTTTGTTACTTTGATTTGATACTATTTGCATATTTTTTTGTGTGACTTTTTGTTTCTCTCTTCATATTTTATCAATTTTTGTGAGCATATATTTTATTCTACACGCATTTCCTTTGTCTCACTTATTCTTTTTGTTTCTCTCTTCACGTTCAATCCATTTCTGTGAGTTACATTTTATACTATGCACATTTTTTTATCATATTTTGTTATTTCTTTGTCTCACTTTCCACATATGAACTCTTCCTAGGAGATGGTTATTGTTTCTGGTTTATTTATTTGCCTTTTTTCATCACACTTATTTTTTCTCTGTTCCTCTTTCCATAAATGAACTGTTTTTGTGAGTTTTTCTTTATTTATTTGCATTTTTGTCACACCTTTTGTTCCTTTTTCTCTCTTTCCACATGTGAGCTGTTCCTGTGAATTGTTTTACTTTTATTCAATTTACTTGTTGGAGTTTATCTTTTTGTCGTCTCTTCTCTTCCTTTCCTTGTTTTTCCTCTTCCCACATAACCACTGTTTCTATTTTATTGTTAGTTTTATTCTATCTAGATGTTGGTTTTATTTATCTCTTCAATTTTTCGTTGACGTTTGCTGTTTTTTTGTTTAGTTCTGAATTTACTAACTTTTCTGTCTATTATTTTAGGTGCTACAGTTTTATCTTTTTCATTTTACTTCAAAGACGCTTTTATGACTTTTGAAAGACCTTTGTTATGAAATTCTGTCAGTTAGTCTCTCAGTCTCTCTCTCTCTCTCTCTCTCTCTCTCTCTCTCTCTCTCTCTCTCTCTCTCTCTCTCTCTCTCTCTCTCTCTCTCTCTCTCTCTCTCTCTCTCTCTGCAATACCAACATAAACAAAAAGGACAAGGGGATTAAAAAGACAGACAATATACATATACACATACATACATAGAAACACACTCTTCATAATACCTAAACTTGGCCCATACACCGCCCTCTGAAGTCTTTATCTTAGTAGGGGACGAGAAATGTACCAAGGTCGCCCCGCCCACGAGGTGCCGCCATGAGGTGTGCTGGCATGTCTTCCAACTTTCTCAATATTAACTTTTGCACCATTCGCGGCATGAGATCTAATTACCGGTACGTGCGGCATCATCTCTCCTCCGCTAAGCCTCCCACTATCTCCACAGGGGCCACGGTGTCTCAGTCTAACTAACACACTCGTTTTTCTGTCCCCTCTTGATTTTATTGCGGTAACTTGATGATGGTACATAAACACACGCACGCACGCACCCACGCATCCACGCACCCACACACACACACACACACACACACACACACACACACACACACACACACACACACACACACACCAGTAATTCAATCCCAAACACCTATTTTCTTCACCTTTCCCATCTCCCTTCGTGTCTTCTCTTCTTTCACCCTCCCTATCACACCTGGTCCTTCCTGACGCCCATCCTTATCTCCTTATCTTTCTTTTATATCTCATGTTTCACTCCAATCAGAGGGGCGGCGTGAGTGGCGGCCCCTGGCGTGCTTAAGGGTGATTAGGGTCGCCAGCAACCACCTGATGTCCGTCTTGACGACCCTGTTTACAGCTCGAGAAAGGGGATGAAAGGGCCTGTAGGGGAGCGCCAATGGGACGATAGGGGCTCGAAGGAGGACGTGGGGGAGAAGTTTAGTGGGCAGAACGAGAGGGAAATTGGCTAAGGGTGACAGAAAGGAGGGGGGAAAAAAGAGGGGAAAATTAAGGGAAAGAGGACAAGGCATGAAGGACGGTAAGTAGAGAGGCGTGTAATAAAATGTGAGCCTTAATAATCCAGTGATCACGTCCCCCCGCACATTTGCGAAGAGTAGAATGGAGAAGGAAAGGATAGGCAGGCGCAGGG
>CM035200.1:12663406-12665944 GCA_020233015.1 Callinectes sapidus | reverse complement strand
GAAACTCAAACCTTTAGAAAATAATAGTAATGAAGATGATGATGATGATGATAATATTAATAATAATAATGATAATAATAATAATAATAATAATAATAATAATAATAATAATAATAATAATAATAATAATAATAATAAATAATAATAATAATAATAATAATAATAATAATAATAACAATAATAATAATAATAATAATAATAATAAAGCTATATATCAGTGGTACGAAGAATAGACATCATCTTTCTCAGGAACAGACCAAATAAATAAACAAACCTCCAGAAAGACGGAAAAGCAAATATTTATTGATTGAAATGGACAACTTTGACAAAGAAATGAGCGAAGACCAATGAACAGCTATTATAAACAAAGGGAAGAACTCCATCAGTGTTGAAAGCTTCCCAAGGAACAAAGGTACACAGGACATGGAGAACACCACGTAGAAAGCACTCCAATATTGCCTGAGGCACGTGCACTTGATATCAGATTAGTGGCAATGCAGCACAGGTGTGGCGGGAAAGGACACACCTGGAAAGTGATTCAAACACACTGAACCACATGAATATTAAGAGGAGAGAGAGAGAGAGAGAGAGAGAAAGTGTGTGTGCAGGAAAGATTAGGGAAGGTTCAGTTTTGGGCGTCTTACTACAAGGTCACTCACTCACTGCGGTGCATGGTCAGAATCAACCCGCCACTCTCACTTTCCCTCGCTTTGGTGGCCGCTCTTCTCTTGACAATCGCCTTACAAAACACTCCACAGATTTGCAGCAGATCGGACGCCTTAACCTCTTCAGTAGTACTGGGACACATTTTTGTGTGTGATTAGACGGTTTTATTGGAAGAGTCTATGGCGGTGATTAATGGTCAGAGTCTGTACTGTTTCAATCACCCACGTGAGTTTTTTAAGCTGTATAAAATCGATAAATAACAAGCAGAATAGATATGAAAATGTGTCCCAGTACTGAAGGAGTTAAGAATAAGAGATGAAAAGCTCAAAATTAAAGGAAATTCGGCAAATTACTTGACCAATAATATAGCATTACTTGTATCACAATACACTTCCACAGGGACTGGTACAAGCTTAAGCGGCAACATACTTAGCTACAACAGTCCAGAAAAACCACAACTTTGAATCTCATGTTATATCTCCCGTCCTGACTCTTCACGCTACCTTAATTGGATGGGTGGCAGTGTGCAGTGAGTGGGAAGCTTCACCCTTTCACTGCTGGCTAATCTTTCCTTTACCAACCTACGATTTTCGTAACTTTGTTTTTTGTCTTTTTTTATTACTCTCTTAAAAACTTAACACTCAAACTTGGCTAGGATGAAATTAAACTCCTATTCCTTTCTCTTCATACACAGTTAGCAAAAGTTATCTGAATGCTTATAAAAGGCGATCATATCAGCAAAATTGTTAACCCTTTCAGTATTGGGACACACTTTTACCACGAGTTTCGGGTGTGATAAGACGATTTTATTGACATTAGTAAGAGTCTAAGAAGGTCAGAAAATTAATGGCTAGAGACTTCATTATCTTAACCCGCACATGAGATGTGAAGCTGCATGAAATCGTCCAAATATTAAGCAAAATAGGTATAAAAACATGCCCCAGTACTGAACGGGTTAAAGGCGACGGAGAAAGGAACCAGTCACCTTCCTCTGTGTATGTGTTGAGGGGTGGGGCAAGTGGCGCTGTATCTTACCCAACAGCACCTACACAACGATTCCTTTGCGTAACAGAGGGAAACCAGGCAAGGATAACTAAAATGATTAAAGATAAAGGCCCACTGAGAGGCCATTCCTCGAACATTGCCAAGAGGAGAAAACCAGCCAAGGGGGACAAAAATAACTAAACAAAAAAAAAAACTCCTCTGAGACGCCAGGCCCCGAACAGTGTCAAGAGAGTTAACCAAAAGGATGGGATAGAGGCCTTGAATATTAACGTTACACACACACACACACACACACACACACACACACACACACACACACACACACACACACACACACACACACACACAGGCGTTTTTTTATGGTATTTGTATCCAAGCTGCCTTCCTTCATCCTGGCAGTTTGTGCATAGCCTTAATTAGCATGTTGTGTGTGTGTGTGTGTGTGTGTGTGTGTGTGTGTGTGTGTGTGTGCTGCGCCCATGTTTGCTCTTATTTATTCTCCTTTTATCCCTTTATCTTGTTATTGTGTGTGAACTTTCCTTCTGGTGTTAAGATCAGCTTGTTTTTCTTCCCATTTTATCTGTCTCCTCCATTCTTTTCTTTTTTTTTCTCTCAGCTTACCTATTCCATCTTCCTCCATTCTTTCCTTTTTCTCTTACTCTATCTTTCATCTCCATTGTTCGTTCTATCTTGTAATTTTGTGTGATTTTTTTTCTTTTTTTTTTTTGGTGTGGAGACTGGTTTCTTTGTTTGTTTTCTCCTATTTAATTTGTCTTTTTCATTCTTTTTTCTTTTTTATTCTATGTTTCTTCTCTGTTGTTCCATCTATTTTATTACCCTGCGTGATTTTCTCTTCTGGTGTTAAGA